>CAUYON010048680.1:0-11078 GCA_963573935.1 Arctocebus calabarensis
TTTTTTGGTTGCAGCCGTCATTGTTGTTTGGCGGGCCCGGGCTGGATTCGAACCTGCCAGCTCAAGTGTACGTGGCTGGCCCCTCAGCCCGTTGAGCCACAGGCGCTGAGCCCTGTTTTTATTTTTTGAGACAGAGTCTCACTTTGTGGCCCTCCGGAGAGTGCCATGGCTTCATATCTCACAGCAACCTCAACCTCTTGGACTTAAGCAATTTTCTTGCCTCAGCCTCCCAAGTAGCTAGGACTACAGGCGCCTGCCACAATGCCCAGCTATATTTAGAGAAGGGGGTCTTGCTCTGGCTCAGGCTGGTCTCGTACTTGTGAGCTCAAGCAATCCACCCGCCTCAGCCTCCCAGAGTGCCGGGATATCAAGTATGAGCCCGCACGCCCAGCCTAGCCCACCTAGCCCACTATTTTTAGAAAGATATAAGTAGGATTCTTTCCTGTCTTATTGCACGTAAAGCATCATTCTACTGTAAGATTGGATAAGCACTTTCAAGGAAGACTTCTGATTTCTGTATCTGTATTAATGATAGTTTTATAAACCTTATAGCTGCAAAATAATTCATGGTCCATTTTTTCTTCCTCTGAACAGCCACTATGGAAGGAGAGGTCAGGATTACAGCTGAGGAGACTGGCACACAGAGTTAAGTAACACCCATTCAATCTACCCTGAAGCTGTCAGATTAATTAACACTCAAACTGCCCAGTGAGGTAGGTCAGTTTTAAAACCTAAAAAAGGATTATAAAGTACTTTACAAATTCAGAGGCCACCCCATGCCAAAAACTATTATATTTTTCCCATATGGAAATCAGATACTGATGAGACTTTGCTCCAGGTCTGGAAAAGAACAAGGATTAGACATTCGTGGCTCTATATTGACTCTTTGGGTCCTTCATTGTTACCTCCCACTGCTTGTCTTAGCTTCAGCTGATTTTCACTGGCTTTCACTTCTCTAACGTGGGGCTGCTCTTCCCTCTCCTAGATGGCTTATAACCTGGCTTCCCCCCCTTGGAGCAACCCAGCATCAGGCCTCTAACCTAGCTTCCTCTTCAGTTTACAGGCTGGTGACCTACATCTTTGTCTATGAGAATCCGATCTCCCTGCTCTGCGGTGCCATCATCATCTGGCGCTTTGCTGGCAATTTTGAGAGAACCGTGGGCACCGTCCGCCACTGCTTTTTCACCTTGATCTTCGCCGTCTTCTCTGCTATCATCTTCCTGTCGTTTGAGGCTGTGTCATCACTATCAAAGCTGGGGGAGGTGGAGGATGCCAGAGGATTCACCCCAGTGGCTTTTGCCATGCTGGGAGTCACCTCTGTCCGCTCCCGGATGAGGCGGGCCCTGGTGTTTGGTGTGGTTGTGCCCTCAGTCCTGGTGCCATGGCTCTTGCTAGGCGCCTCTTGGCTCATTCCCCAGACCTCTTTCCTCAGTAATGTCTGTGGACTTTCAATTGGGCTAGCATGTATCCTTTTTAAAAGAGAATCATAGAATAATGCCATGCCAAAGGGAAAACCATGTTAGAGGGTCTGTGTGGAGAGAGAGTCTTGGGCTCAGCTGTTGGCACCCTAGGTTCCAGCTTCAACTATGAAAACCATGTAGCCTTGGGCAGTTCACCTTCTCTCTCTGGACTAGAATTTTCTCATCTGGAAAATTCACCATAATACTGACAAATGCTGATTTGATTTTTTGTTCTTTTAAACTGAGGTATAAGCCTGGATTTAACTAATCATGCTAAGAATTTTCATTGGAAAAATCTGACATGCCCATAAGTTAGAGATGTTCCATGAAAGGAATGGGAAATAGATCTGTTTATTTTTGTTAAGTTTTTCTCAGAAAACTCAAACAAGGGTAGACTTTTACTGTATGGGTGGTTAAAAAACTTAAGCCTTACAGTCTTTGTATAAATATTCTGGCAACTAGGCAAAAAACAAAATTTAAATACAAAGCAGGATTACTTTTTAAAAATCAAAGTTGATAGTCTTGAGGTTTAGACAAAGGGGTACTCCTGAAATCTTTTCTAAGTTAAAAGATTATGACTGATAACATAGCTCTTATTTTTAAATGTTAATTTCATTTATTTTAAACCTTATTATCTAATATAAAAATCTTTTAAAAAAATTTATCTTTATTTTTTGCAGTTTGGCCAGGGCTGTTTTTTTTTTGTCTGGGGCTGGATTTGAACCCACCACCTCTGGTATATGGGGCCGCTGCCCTACTCCTTTAGCCACAGGCACCACCCATGGGACTGGGTTTAAACCCACCACCCTCGGAATATGCGGCTGGCACCTACCCATTGAGCCACAGGCACCACCCCTAATATAAAAATCTTAAGCTTTTAATTCCCCTTGCAAGTACTATTTTATCTGTATCCTACAGTGTGTGATAAGTTGTTTTCATTATTACTCAGTCAAAAATACTTTCTAATTTTCCTAGGGATTTCTTCTTTGATCCAAGGATTATTTATAAGTGAGATGCTTAATTTCTAAATATTTGGAGATTTTTTCAGATTTCTTTTTGCTGTTTCTTTCTTTTTTTTAATTTTTGTTTATTTATTTATTGAGACAGAGACTCACTATGTTGCCCTTGGTAGAGTGCCATGGCAATCTATGGGCTTAAGTGATTGTCTTGCCTCAGCCTCCCAAGTACCTGGGACTACAGGCACCTGCCACAACACCTGGCTGTTTTTTTTGTTGTTGTTGTAGTTATTGTTTGGCAGGCCTGGACTAGATTCTAACCCGTCAGCTCTGGTGTATGTGGCTGGTGCCCGAGCTGCTAAGCTAAGCCGAGCCTTTGCTGTTTATTTCTAATTTGATTTCATATGGTCAGAACACACTTTGCATGATCATAGTTCTTTTATATAGTTTCTGACCCAGCATGTGATATATCTTGGTGACTATTCTATGTGTACTTGAAAATAATGTGCATTCCCTATTGGTATTGTGTTCTGTAGATCTCAGGTCAAGGTAGTGACTGATGTTCAAGTCTTCTATATCTTTATACTTGTTTTATCACTCATTGAGAGAGGACTGTTGAAATTTCCAACTGTAATTGTGGATTTGTTTACTTTTGCCTTTCATTTCACAGTTTTTGCTTCATGTATTTTGAAGCTCTATTATTGAAGGTATACATAATTAAGATTATAGGCTGAGTGTGGTGGCTCACACCTGTAATTCTAGCACTCTGGGAGGCCAACACATTTGAATCATCTGATTTTAGGAGTTTGAGACCAGCCTGAACAAGAGTGAGATCCCCATCTATACTAAAAAATAGAAAAACTAGCCAGGGATTGTGGTGGGCACCCATAGTCCCAGCTACTCCGGGAGGCCAAGGCAAGAGGATTGTTTGAGCCCAAGAGTTTGAGTTGCTGTGAGCTATGACTCCATGGCACACTACCCAGGGTGACAGAGTAAGACTGTTTCAAAAAAAAACCAAAAACCATAGGGATAAAAAAAATATAGACCATGTAAACCCTAACTATAAGAAAGCAGAAAGCTAAAATAATTATATTATTTTCAAGCAATATAGACATTAGGATAAAGACTATTAATGGAGATTAAAAGGATCAATTTCATGATGATAAGGAGTTAATTCACTCCCTTCTTCGTTGCCCTGGGGGTGAGTGCCATGGCCTTATAGCTCATAGCAGCCTTGGGCTCAAGCAATCCTCTTGCCTCAGCCTACCGAGTAGCTGGGACTACAGGCACCTGCCCAAGGCCTAACTATTTTTGGAGAGGAGATCTCATTTTTGCTCAGGCTGATTTTGAACTAAAGTCAAGCGAACTCCTGAGCTCAAGCAGTCTGCTTGCATTGGGTTCCCAGAGTGCTAGGATTACAGGCATGAGCCACTGCACCTGGCCATATCCTTGTATTTTTAACATATTTGTGGATGGCACAAAGCTGATCCTCCAATCTGGCAATCTCTGCCTTTTAAAGGGCATGCTGAGCCCATTTACATTCATTGTAATTATTGATACACTTGGGTTTAAGTCTGTTAAGCTTGCTATTTGTTCCATATGTTCCTTGTTCTTATATTTTCCCTCTCTTCCTGCCTTCAAGTGCTTTTTTTTTTTTTTTTTTTTTTTTAGTATTTAACATAATTATCTTTGGTTGCTTATTAGCTTTACCTCTTTAATAGTTTTGTTTCTTTATAGTTTCTATTTCTAGAAATAGTTTATTTTCTTTAGCAGTTGTTCTAGCAGGGGTGTCCAACTTTTTTTCTTCTCTGCAACTAATTGGAAGAAGAGTACTCTTGGCCCACACATTAAATACACAAACACTAACAAAAACTGATGAGCAAAAAAAGAAAAGGTCCATACTTTTTGTGATATCTAACAACACAGATTAGTAAAATAGTCCTCAAATAATCAGCATGTGGCCTTTGGGCTACAGGTTGAATACCTCTGCAGAGGTGACAGTATGCCTTTTTAGTTTATTACAGACTACTTTCAAATAATATGCCTCTTTATAGATAATCTATCTTAACACTATTGTATTTTTATTTTCCTTTTCAATTTTTGCATTCTTGTCATATGTTTACCTCATGATACATCACTATTGCTTTTATTTTCAGCAATTATATTTTTTTAAATTGAAATACAAGCATTTACCCACATATGTAGCATTTGTAGTTTGCGCAGATTTCTGGTTCACATTTATGTAGATTCAAGTTTCTATATGGTATCATTTTCCTTTAACATTGCTTGTATAGCAAGTCTACTGCTGACAAATTCAACTTTTTGGCTCGGCGCCTGTGGCTCAGCGGGCTAAGGCACCAGCCACGTACACCTGAGCTGGCGGGTTCAAATCCAGCCTGGGCCCGCCAACCAACAATGACGGCTACAACTCAAACAAAAATAGCCAGGCGTTGTGGCGGGCGCCTGTAGTCCCAGCTACTTGGGAGGCAGAGGCAGGAGGTCGCTTGAGCCCAGGAATTGGAGGTTGCTGTGAGCTGTAATGCCACGACACTCTACCCAGGGCAACAGCTTGAGGCTCTGTCTCAAAAAAAAAAACAAAAACAAATTCTCTCAACTTTTGATTGTCTTAAAATGCTTTTAGTTCACTAAATATAGAATTCTTGCTTTCTCTGATCTCCCTGGATTCCTCCCTTTTTTTTTTTTTTTTTTTTTTAGAAAAAAGTAGAGTGCAATGGCGACACACAACACAACAACCTCAAACTCCCTGGATTCAAACAATTCTCTTGCCTCAGCCTCCCAAGTAGCTGGGATTACAGGCACCCGCCATAACACCCGACTATTTTTTTGTTGTAGTTGTCATTGTTGTTTAGCAGGCCCAGTGCATGTGGTTGGTGCCCTAACCACTGAGCTACGGGTGCCTGCCATCATTCATTCATTTTTTTTTTTTTTTTCTTTTTTTTGCAGTTTTTGGCCGGGGCTGGGTTTGAACCCGCTACCTCTGGCATATGGGGCTGGCACCCTACTCCTTTGAGCCATGAGCGCTGCCTTATTTCTTAATATTTTTTAATCCTATTTTCTCCTCTTTTTGTGGGGCTCTAGTTACACATGTGTTAGACTACTTGATATTGCTCAATGGATAACTGTTCATTGCTTTTTTTTCCAGCTTTTTTCAGTTCTGTAATCTTTTCTTCCATAGCGTCTAATCTGATGTTAAACTTCATTTCAAATATTGTGTTTACATTTCACATGTTTGCATTTCAGCTCAACTGGTTCCATTTGTTTCTTTTTTACAGTTTTCATTTCTGTACAGAGTCTATCTGTTCCTTTATTATGTTTTCCTTTAAATAACTTAACATTTTTAATTTTTTTTAATAATTTTTAAAGTCCTTGTCTGTTAATACTGTCATCTCTACCATTTCTGGATCTATTTGTTTCTATTAATTGATTTTCTTTCTAAAATTAGACCTTATCTTCTTATTGCTTTGCATGTCTGGTAATTTTTTATTTTATGCCAGATACTGAATGCTTATTTTTGAGAGCTGGCTTTTATTATTTTCCTTTACAGAGTATTGGTTTTTATTCTTACTGGCAGTTAATTTGCTTGAAGATTAGTTAGAAACTCAAGGTATATTTTTAAGCTCTTTTAGGTGGAGTCTAGAATAAGCTTTTATTCAGTGCTAGAGTAGAATAAACTTTTTTATTTTGCAAGTCTCTTATGAATGCTCTAGGTGTTCAGTGAGATCTCTTCTCTCTGTCCAGTTAGAACTCAAGTGTGTCCCTGCCCTGTGTGAGCTCTAAGAATTTTTTATTTTTTATTTTTTTTTGAAACAGAGTCTCACTATGTCTCCCTCAATAGAGGACATGGTGTCACAGCTCACAGCAACCTCAAACTCTTGGGCTCAAGCAATTCTCTTGCCTCAGCCTCCCAAGTAGCCAAGTGGCTAGGACTACAGGCGCCTACCACAATGCCTAGCTGTATATATGTGTGTGTGTGTGTGTATATATATATATTTTTTTTTTTTGCAGTTTTTGGCCGGGGCCAGGTTTGAAAACCCACCAACTCTGGTATATGGGGCCAGAGCCCTACTCCTTGAGCCACAGGCGCCACCCAATGCCTGGTTATTTTTTTGTTGTTGTAGTTGTCATTATTGATTAGCAGGCCCTGGCTGGGTTTAAACCCTCCAGCCCCAGTGTATGTGGCCAAGAATTGTTAAGCTTACCACTCCCCAGTGGCCATTGTTTCCCCAGTAATGATTCTTTGTTTTTTGTTTGTTTGGAGACAGAGTCTGACTTGTAGCCTTGGGTAGAGTGCTGTGGCATTACAGCTCACACAGCAACCTCAAACTCTTGTCTCAGCCTCCCAAGTAACTGGGACTACAGGTGTCTACCACAACTCCTGGCTATTTTGTTGTTGTTACAGTTGTTATTGTTTAGCAGGCTCTGTCAGGATTTGAACCTGCCTGCCTTGGTGTACATGACCAGTGCCCTTTCACTAAGTTATGGGCACCGAGCCAATGCCTGGCTGTTTTTGGAGACTGGATTTCTTTCTTGCTAAGGCTGGTCTCAAATGTGAGCTCAGGCAATCCGCCCACCTCAGCTTCCCAGAGTGCTAGGATTACAGGTTGAGCCACTGTGCCCTGCCCATCCCAGTAGTTATTCTTGCTTGGCTTAAGGAGTCTAAGCCTATGCAGGTACACCTCTGTGCAAAGACTTGGAATTCCTATGCAGATTTTTTGTTTGTTTGTTTGAGACAGAGTCTCAAGCTGTCATCCTAGGTAGGGTATCGTTTCATCAGCTCACAACAGCCTCAAACTCTTGGGCTTAAGCGATTCTCTCACCTCAGCCTCTGAAGTAGCTGGGACTACAGGTGCCCACCACGATGCCCAGCTATTTCTTTTTTGTTGTTGCAGTTGTCATCGTTTTTTAGCTGTCCCAGGCTGAGTTAAAACCTGCCAGCCTTGATGTAGTGGCCAGTGCCCTACCCACTGAGCTATGAGTGCTGCAGTTTTATAAAGCTCCTTTTCTGAGCAGTACCTCCCTTACTCTGATCTGCAAACCTCAGCCATTTCATCCTCCCCAAACTTTTTTTTCTGTTTCTCTAGTTCAGCAACAAATGGTACCCTCTGTTGCAGTTTGGAAAGTATCTCTAGGTAGAAAGCCAACATAACTTTGGGGGCTTAGTTTGTTTCCCTTATTATAGGGATCACAGTCCAGCAGTGTTTTGTTATCCCAAGTCTGAAAACAGTTGTTTAATATATTGTGTCCTGGTTTATAGTTATTTAGGATGAGAAGACTAACATTATTCCTTCATCAGAATCAAGTGGAATAGATTTTTTTTTTTTTTAGACAGTCTGATTTTGTCACCCTCAGTAGAGTGCTGTGAGCGTTATAGCTCATAGCAGCCTTAAACTCTTGGGTTCAAGCTATCCTCTTGCTTCAGTTCCTGAGTAGCTAGGACTACAGGTGCCCACCACAATGCCCAGCTATTTTAGAGATCAGGTCTTGCTCTGGCTCAGGTTGGTCTCAAAATCCATGTGCTCGGGCAAGACACCACCTTAGCCTCCCAGAGTGCAAGGATTACAGGCATGAGCCATTGCTCCCAGCCTGGAATAGATTCTTGCAATCAGTCTCAAACCATCAGCCATGACAACTTACGACTTCCTGCAGTGTTGATTATCACTTATAATCAGTATTTGGAAATATTCTGTCCTCTCTGAAAGAGTTTAGGAATTTTCAAGGCCAAATAACCAGGTGCTACTGCCATTTAGTGGCCAGTGGCCAGGGATGCTAAACATTTTGTAATAATTGAGAAAGCCTAACTTAGCAAAGAATTGTGTTGCTCAAAATGCCTGTTGCATTTCATTTAAGAACATGGCCTCAAGGAATGCCTTTTTCTTGGTGGTGCTTCCCTACATACATCCTTGCTCCACCACCTCATCTTTTGCCTAGCTGTTGCTACTCATGACTTAGTATTTGGCCCCCATGTTAACCTCCTTAATAAAAGCTGTCTTCAGTCTCCCTAGACTAGGTTAGGTTCCCTAGCATGATCTTACATAGATAAGCTTTTGCTTGTCACCACCTATTCTATCCCAATTACGAATTCTTTTTTTTTTGTAAGATAGTCTCAAGCTGTTGCCTCAGTAAAGTGCTGTGACATCATAGCTCACAGCAACATGAGACTCTTGGGTTCAAGCGATTCTCTTGCCTCAGCTTCCCAAGTAGCTGGGACTATAGGTGCCCGTCACAATGCCCAGCTATTTTTAGAGATGGGGGGTCTTGCTCTAGCTCAGGCTGGTCTTGAACCCATGTGCTCAGACTATCCACCCGCCTCAGCCTCCTAGAGCCAATTACTAATTCTTCAGTGCAGGCATAGGATAGATGTCCACTCTTTATGGAAAGGATATGTGACTAAATGAAGGCCAAATTTTTGTGGCTGCCTAGGCAGAGGTGGGCTGACATAAGTCAGATGATCAGGATGCCACCATCAAGTCGCTGGGGATGGTAATAGTGTAGAGGGAGCACTGCTAAAGAGGCTCATGTGACGCTCACTAGGTAACAAGGAGGCAGGCACTTTATATTTGGGATAAAAGTACAAGAAGGTGTCAGTCTCTCTGGAGGCCTCCTGCCTCTCACCCCACTACAAGGGCAATGATACGTCTAGGATTCTGACTCTGATTGCAGTGATTAGAAAGGCTCAAAAGATAGGATGGGTTGACATAGGAAAAGGTGAACTGTTAACACTTAACTGCCTTCTCAACTGCTGGCCATGTTCCCTGTGAGGTGCATTGGAGAAATTTTGATTTCTTCTGACCTGGAAACTCCAGCAAAAGTTTGTGGGAGAATAAGCATTAAGGCCTCTATAGAGTTAATTGTGGGAATTTGTATTCTAGCATCGGGATGTTCATTCCTCACTTTTGCTGCTTCCAGTTTTACTTAATAAATCAACTTCAGATGGCCTCACTTACTGCTATTCCCTCGACCTCTCAGAGCGAGTAGCATTGAAGCTTGATCAGAAGTTCCCCTTCAGCCTGATGAGGAGGATATCCATGTTCAAGTACATCTCAGGATCTTCAGCAGAAAGAAGGGCAGTCCAGAGCCGGAAGTAAGTTACAGAACCCTGCACTCTTATTCTTAAAGCAACTTGAGGGCCTATGGAGGATGTGGCTGGTTATAAACCATGGGTAATAAAGGAATGGGGTGTGGACAGATTTGAATATCAATGTCTTCTAAACAATTGGGATTTTGTCCAACTGTTGTCTGAGTAGGGACCAAACCGGAATGGGAAAGGGAAGCTATTTGAAAACACTTGTACATAATCCTGAGCAACTGGACAGACTGGGCAAAAGTTGACAGCATCTAATTCTGTTAGCCACTCCTTACTGGGCTATGAGACACTGTGGCCCTTGATAAGAAGTACACATGGTCCACACAGCTGTTAAGGTTACTGTGAAGGAGGTGCAACCTGGGACCTGAGAGGTGGGGTTTTTTTAGCCAGCCAGCAAGAGAGAGGTGTGATTTGCTGTATTCCAGTCCAGGCTTATTAACTCTCAAATGAAAAGGGCCAGGTCAGCCACCAGAGCTCATTTTACAGAGGAAGCCCAAGGAGAAACAGGGTCTTTCTCACACATGGGTCTACCTGTGTTTCCAGGTAACACTGAGTCAGAAAAGCCTTGTTGGAAGTGGGTCTGCTGCTTAGTCCTCCTCTTTCCCTCTCTACTGTCCCTGCTGCCTTCTGCCTATGTTCATTGGCTTCTGTCTTTGCCGAGACTTCACAACCTCGTAGTTTTTCTTTTATTCGGGATCCCTTCAAAAGAAGGAGTCCACTGGGAAGGCAAGATGCTTTTGTCAGTGGCACTTTCCTGCCCTCAACTAGCTATGGAGTATACTTTCCCCTCCTTGCTGGGCTTCTGTTGAATTGGAAGCTGCACCTTGGAGCTTGTTCAAGGGAGTGAATGCTCCCAAACTTCATTGGCCCATAGGGCCTTTGACCTTTTTTTGTTTATTTTAAATCCACCCCTAAGGCTTGGTGCCTGTAGCGCAGTGGCTAGGGCACCAGCCACATACACCAGAGCTGGCGGGTTTGAACCTGGCCCAGGGCCTGCCAAACAACAATGACCACTACAACAACAAGAAATAGCCAGGCGTTGTGTCGGGCGCCTGTAGTCCCAGCTACTGAGAGGCTGAGGCAAGAGAATTGCTTAAGCCCAAGAGTTGGAGATTGCTGTGAGCTATGACACTATGGCACTCTACCGAAGGCAGCATAATGAGGCTCTGTCTCAAATAAATAAATAAATCCACCCCTAAGAGTCATATCTTTAACTATTTTTTAAAGGGAGGGAAGGCTACTGGGAAAAACAAATTTAAACTCAATTATTTTGCTTTAGTAAAGTAATTCTTGGTGTTTAAATGTAGGGGAGACTGAACTTAGAATTGGGTATTTTGTGGTTTTTAATTGTTCTTACAGACTCTTGAAAGGTATTTTTATTTTTTATTTTTTTGAGACAGAGCCTCAAGCTGTCACCCCTGGATAGAGTGCTGTGGCATCACAGCTCACAGCAACCTCCAATTCCTGGGCTCAAGCGAGTCTCTTGCCTCTGCCTCCCAAGTAGCTGGGACTACAGGCGCCCACCACAACGCCCGGCCATTTTTTGGTTGCAGCCGT
>CAUYON010048683.1:0-26364 GCA_963573935.1 Arctocebus calabarensis
ATGCAGTAATCGTCTGTTTACTTTTCTGAATGTATTTATCTTCATTCATTCTTTACGTGGTTTTTGTTTCTAGTCCTTATCTTAAACATTGTTATTGTTATTAAATTTTAAGCCTTTTAAATTCTGTGAAGGCAAAAAGTGGAAACCTAATTAACACAGGTATATGTAAAAATAAAAAAAAGATGAATGAACAGTAATCAAAATTGCACTGAACTCTGTACTCTACTGGCCTCACAGAAGTGAGGCTAAAATTAAATAGTAGCTAGAACTAACAATTGTGTGTGAAAAGTTTGTATTTCAAAAACAGAAATGTTCACATACATATGCCACTAATAAACACTCTGGTATTAAAATGAAAAAAAATCTATAAATTAAATTGACAAAATACAAAAGGTGTTTTGTATTAACTTTTTTTTAAAAAAAAGAACCTAAAGGCATAATGTTTTCAAATGACAACATCATAAATATAACTTTTTGAACAGTGTGAATTGCATAAAGTAGTGAATGTATAAATTATTTTTATAAAAATGAGTAGTGACTAGGAGAATAAGGAAATGAAATTATTCAGGCTTTATCTCATCTACATAGCCACAGTGAATGGTGACTACATGGATTGTCTAAGAATGGCCTATGGCCATGGAAATGGCCCTTCCTTGCAAACTTGGTGACCATGATCAGCCGTATTTTAAGGTACCTAAAACATATGGTTATGTGGTCAAGTACATTATTTAAAAAATACTTTGTAATTAACGAAGTAATCCATATAGCCAGATAGAATAAATAATAAATAATAGAATAATGAAAATTTGTGAAATAAAAACGTCCTAACATTTTAACTCTCCAGTGGTGAACTATGAGCAGAGGGATGCAGATGAGATCCTTTGGTCTTTATCCTGGCTCTGCTGGCTTACCAGTTAGATGACCTTCAGAATGTTGCTCAAATTTTCAGACCTTCAATATCTTTCATTATAAAAATGCAATGTTAAAAATTAAATAAGATGCTCATTAAATGTCTAGGACAAACTTATAGTAAAATGGGAATAATTTTTATTCTTACACGTGTTTGTGACAGACTGGTTTCTATCATACAGATAGATAATGGTTAATCCATATATATATATATATATATATATAAAACAGTAAGGAATTATTTGCAATTTGTTTTTCATTGTGTCTTTTCCAAAAGCTGTAGCATGTAACACTTAGCTTTATGAGACATAATATATCTCTCCATTAGAAAATGGTCCTGTTATTTGGTCTAAACCAGCAGTTCTCAACCTGTGGGTCGCAACCCACAGGAACTGTATTAAAGGGTTGCGGCATGAGGAAGGTTGAGAACCACTGAGCTCAACACTCGCCTTTTTAATGTGTCTCTACACAGAGAACTACTCTCTGGATTTGTAGTAATCACTCTTTTAGTTTTGGAGTTTATAACCTTCACATAATTGTCGACAGTTGACATCATGTCCTCCTGTAGTCACCACTTAGCTTAAGCAGAGTGATTTCATCTTTTTTAATCTCTTCACACTTCAATCCTCCGGTGTTTTTATCATTTTTTTCCCTCCTCTATGAACTCCTTCCAGCTTGCCTGTCTTTTCCTGTTAACGAGCTGCCCCCAGATGAATGCAATATTATGGGTCAAGTGTCTCTGGAGCCTGCAAAGAAACATCAGTAGCCTCGGCTTGGTGACTTAGTGTTTGTATTCAGTTAAAATTTGCTTTTCCTCTCTTTGTTTCCACATCCTAGATCAGACAAACTTTCTATTTTCTCATATCCATTACTACTTCAATTTCAGTCCAAGGTACCACACTCTTCTTCACCTGCTTAAGTATATTGTTTATAGCAGAATTGGAGCTTTTTATAAACCAAAGCTCAAGTCTGCCCACTTTCCACATTTTTTTTCTTTTGTTATTCATCAAAGATTCTCAAAGTTATCTTTGACAAGAGAGTTTCAATCAGGATCCCAGTACAGAGATAATAGAGGATGTGTTTTCATAATAATCCCGGGAAGTTTTATTGACAAGGGTCTATTTTAAAAATGTAAATGTAGAAAAGCCACAAGAACGAGGGTGACAAAGTGGAGCCGTCACATCAGAGCTGTTACTACCCCTTAAGGGATATGGGCAAACATCAATTAACAGAATTTGCCAGCAAAGAGAGCCATGAAGAGTTTACCAGTTGGAGACTTGGTCAAGGGCCACGGCCAGATGAAAATGACCTTGGTTGGAGTAATCCAGCAACATAAATATATCAAATTCATTCTTTTCCTTTCCTATCATATCCTACCAGGGTACCCACTAGCCAGAGGGCATGGAGACTACTACATTCAGGCTAGTCTCCTGGAGCAGAGATTAGGGTAAAAAATGGTGGAAAGTGGATAAGGAGGAAGAATCAAAGAATATTAGAGATTAAACATATGCCTATGGACATATACATTTATAATATATATAACATACATGCATGTACGTGAAATACATATGCATGTTCATATTTTTATACATATTCTATTCCCATGCCAACTAAGTTTCTATTACTTGATCTTTTAGCTTCAAGCAAAAAAATAAAAAAAGTTAAAATTTCTAAGGTCTGTAAGCTCCGATCCAGTGAAAGTTACAACTGATTGAGAATGAGTTTATCCACAAATTACTAGGAAAGAAATGATCTTTTTGGAGATAAGTTATAACTTGCATTTGTTTCCTTTGTAGGTCTCTGACTGTCACCTAAGCTCAGGAAACATTTTATCAAAAGAGAATCTGGAACAGTGGTTCCTACCCAGAGATAGATATCAGAATCACCAGGAGAGATATTCAAACTACACCAGCTCAGATGCACTATCAGATTCACTGAGCAAGAGTTTCCAGGATGACAATGTTTCACAGGTGATTCTGGTATATAGTCCTGGTTAAGATGCATGACCTGCTACTCTGTCAGCCACAGGCGGGGACTTATGTTCTAGTTATAAAAATGTTAACTGTTATCCCTCAAGGGCAGCTATTGTCCCTTTTTAGATATGGAGGCTGTAAAAGGCTTACCAAAAATGACATAGAATTAGGTAGAGTTATAGAGTAGCAGAACTTTAAAGGCGTTTAGCAAACAGCAAGGCTAGAAACGTCATTTTCATATAAGGAAACATAAATCCAGAAGCCCTGTTTAGTAACAGAGGGCTGACTTGAACTCAGCTCTATCTCGCGTTCAGTCCAACCTCCAATTTTAGAATTTATAATTAACAAATTAATCATTTGTTGAAAATAGTCATTAAAATTAATTTGTTCTAGATTTAGTTTATTTTTTTTAAATCAATTAACTTTTTTGAACTTTCTTCTTCTCCATTTGATGAAAGATCTCCAGGGGTGTCCAGATAATTTTTGTGAGCGACAAGGTCCCTCAACCTTTTCCAACCTCTGCCCGCTTTGATAAATACAATATCCTACACTATTCTCTCTCTCCCTCAGAGACTCTGCTGTATTTCTAGTTGGGAATTAATGACTTCAGCCAAACAATGAATTATGTAATCTCTTTGGAACTAATATTCATATTTAGGATTTTAAAAGACTATTAGTGAAAGGATAGCACTTTCAACAGAGTGTGAGACAGACATTTGTTTATCAAATGGCATCAACGAAAAAATATTCTTTGAAATGTTCACATCTACCAATGGGGCATGCACAGAGAAGTCAGGAGAGAATGGAAGCTTTATCATAGAAATATTTAAAGAGGTGTGTTGTTTATTCCTAAGAGAGGTGAATGATTCAGTATAGGCAATTGATCATATTAACAGAAGAGTTTTGCCACCAAAGGCAGTCTCCAGATTCTTTAGCTTAATTTACAAGAGAAAAACTAGTATAGCACTCACGCACCAAGTGCTTATTTTATATGTAACATATAATGTGCTTTAAACTCCTTTGACCAAAATAAAGGTATATCAAGTAGAGTCATGGATATCTGAAGTTCTAAAGTACTTAGCAAGAACCATGATGACCCCTTTATTTTACACATAAGGAAATTGAAATCTCATTGATCAACTGGATTCCTGCCCTGAGCTGTGTGTGATTCCAGCATTAACCCTAGAAGAGAAAGATATTATAGAAGTAAAAACAGGTTTTAGCTGATAAAATCTTAGCAAATTGTTAATGGAAGCATAAGATATATGCTCATAGTATATACATTTTGATACTAAAATGTAATAAAGTGGTCAAGAATGTTAGTTTTGTAATAAAACAGACCTGATTTGAATTCTTGCTCTTTGTCTTATGAGCTGCTTCATCTTTAAAAAAAAAAAAAAACAAAAAAAACAAAAAAAACTAATTATTATGGTTGCATTGCATAATAGTTGTATTTATCTATAGGTTACATGTGATTTTTGATATAGGTATACAATGTATATAAATAAAATGAGATATTTCATCTTAAGCAGGATATTTAGCTACTAGTGCTCCATTTTGCCCTCTATAAATAAAACACCATATTGCCCAACCCCCTTGGTTGTTGTAAGGATTAAGTTAAAATATGTCTGTAAGGAGTGGTCACTAGTGACAAGCCTATTATAAAGAGTACAAATTTGCATAATAATTATTGCCATTCATGAAGATAATATTGAATACTTTTATCATTAAGAGAATGATTTCTCATTGTGGGGTTTAAGGTCACGGTGTCTGGAGATGCAAGGCCTAAGCTCCACTCTGCTTCTTCTATTTATTAGCTGAGTGACCCAAGGTAATAATTTACTCTTTCTATTGAATCTAAATAATCTACTTTATCTCCCCATCTGTACAATAGGAATTCTAATATGCCCTTTCTCAAAGCATTGTCACAAGCATCAAATGAGTTAACACATGGAAAGTTTTTGAGAGAATAAAAATACAAGTCAATTAAAATAATGATGGTCAAAAACTTACAATGAAAATGATTACTTAAAATCCTATCATCTAGTATAGCCATTGTGTGTTTTCTTACATTTCTTCTTTGTGAAAAGGCAGTTTTCTAATGGTTCCATTAAAACAAAACCATTGCATCCTTCTAAATCTCATAGTATGTAAGTGATTGAGAGGACAGGATGAATGGATGGATGGATCAATGAATCAATAAGTAGATCGATGAATGGATAGGTGGGCAGATGACTGGGTAGATAGCAGGCAGAATGAATGAATTTAACATGAGAACTAATCTTCCTAGTATTCTATCAATACTTTCTTTTATTGTTATTTACATACTTCAATGTATTGAAAAATCAATGTTCATAATACATATATAAGATCCTCCAGTAGCCTCAAAATTACTACAAAAGGTTACTCATTTGTGCTGCATGTGGCAATTCTCCATCTACCATAGTACTTTGTTAATCTGCACACTCTATTCTTCATTTAGATCAAATATTTTCCATAGTAAACAGAGCAAATACCAATGCATGATGTTGGTGACAATGTATCTTACCTACGTCCAAATAAGAGCAAGAAAAAGAATCGCTTTAGTTCTCAGACTTGTTTTGTACCACTCTATTTTAGAGGCATATACTACATATTTTCTTTGGACTATCTGAATTACTCCAAAGAAAAATAATTCTGATTATTAGAAGACTTTTACCTTCTTCACTCTGACTAGTCCTTTCTTATTGTGAGTGAATTCAATAAATGGTCTAAGATAGGATGAAGCAACATAGAACAGGAAGGAAATAAAAAATGTGGGAAATTAAGAGTTTCTGGATGTTTTATTATGGTATCCCAAATAAATTGGCATACACAAAATTACATTTTTTTCCAATCTGTTGATAGGGTAGTATTATAAGATTGGTGACTTACTTTTTTTATGGATATTCTGTACTTTGAGTTACTTAATATAGATAAAAATTCAGCACTAACTATAGAGTTTTCCCAAAGTTTGAGGATTATGCTGTGCTTTATGCAGTACTTGGCACAGTTTTGAGTGATAATGAGTGCTTTATGTCTCTGCAACAATTTAAAGAATCAACTGAATTTACCAAGCAAGGCTGGATGACTAATAGTGTTTAATATTGTAACAAACTCAACAGCATTGCTATTGATGTTACATAGTTTTCAATATTTTATATCATATTAGTTTACTTGGTGAGGAGTTTATAATCTAAGACTTCGAAGACCCTGGACTTCGCAGGGTTTGTAGATGGAAAACAAAGGGTCCAAAATGATCTGAAGTTATGTGTTAAATTTGTACATATGTACATTTTACTGTGTAGAGTATACAAAATTTGCATCTCAGGTTCCTGACCTAAAAACTTAAGAACTTACTAATAATAGTTATCATTATTATTATTAATATTTAGAAGTAAATATTTAATTATCAGCAAGATTTGGTCCTATAAATTAAAATTAAAATACATTCCAGTCTGTGCCTTTTATGCACCTAAAATACTTGTTCAGCCCAAATGTAATCAACATTCATTATAGAAATATTTTTGCTATGTAATACGAAAAATACATAATAATGTTTATATTAATACACATATATATCATGCATATGTAATCTGAATATTTAGGTGAGAAATAAATAGAACTTGTTTAATTTTTTATAAGGCACATCTTGGTACAGTGAATATATATATTTGACATTATTCTAAATTTTCCTATGTCAAATTATCTTTTACCACAGAGCAGTCAACTATCTTTGAGTTATGCTGAATTTTTCTTGAAAATAGCAAAAAAATAAAAAAAGAAAGAAAGAAAGAAACAAAAAACTGGGCATGTATATGAGTCATAAATATTTTTAAACCACATAACAAAAAGTTGTCAAAAATAGAATGAAGAATTTATATTCCTTTAAGTGGAATCAATTTGAAAGTTTTAATGATTCACTTACTAGTGAACAGTATTTGGTGAATAATGTGGTATAAACCATTTTGGAGTTTGTGCTGTGTGGCATTGTAACCTTTAAAATTATATTATCCTACATTTGAAAGCTGCTGGGAAGTCCTTTTGTCCAACTTCACTCTTAAAAGACTTGTTTAAGAGGAGTGCTGCTATCTTTAGGTTAGACACATGCAATGATAGCAAATTCACTGCTGCGTAGACAGCACATTTCATTTTTAAAAAAATTAACAAAATGTTCTTATTATTTTATGCCATATTACAATCTATATTAGTTTTGTGTTTTATTTTTGTTTTTTAGAAGCAACATTTGATATCCTCATAAGCGCTTTTGTTTTTTTATTAAATCATAGCTGCATATATTAATTCAATTATGGGGTACAATGTGCTGGTTTTATATACAATTTGAGATACTTTCATCAGATTGGTTAACATAGCCTTCACCACATTTTCTTAGTTATTGTGTTAAGACATTTATATTCTACACTTAGTAGATTTAACTTGTACCCTTGTAAAATGTACCGTAGGTGTGGTCCCACCAGTTACCCTCCCTTCACTCATACTTCCCTGTTCCTTCTCCTCCCTCTCCTCTTTCCCTTTCTTCTTGGGCTATAGTTGGGTTATAGCTTTCATATGAAAGTGTGGATGTTTATAAATTGGTTTCATAGTAGGACTGAGTACATTAGATACGTTTTCTTCCATTCTTGAGATACTTTGCTAAGGAGAATATGTTCCAGTTCCATCCATGTAAACATGTAAGAAATAAAATCTCCATCTTTTTTAAGGCTGCATAATATTCCATGATATACATATATCACAATTTATTAATCCATTGGGCTGCAATAAACATTCTGGTACAAATCTCTGTGTTATAAAGTGATTTTTGGTCTTCTGGATATATACCTAGAGCTTATGATTTTAATCAGAATTTTTTGTAAGAATTTATTTTATCGACTAAAGTAAAACTTTTCACGTACCATATTCATACTGAAAAGTTTACGTCATAACTATACAGCTTAGTAAATTTTTTCCAAGGTGAATTTAAATACACAATCCCCACAAAATTCAAAGAATAGATTACAAACACTCCAGCTAGAACTTTATCTTATATTTATTTCCAATAACTACCTTTTAAATATATCCAATTTCTAGACTGCTACCGTTTATAGAAAAATACCGATTAATTTTTCTGGCTTTTGAACTTAATGTAAATAGAACTAAACTCTTTCATGTTTAACTTCTTTCTTAATATAATGTCTCTTGTTATATCATATTCTGTTTTATAAATATATTATACTAGACATTTTGTTTGCTTCTAGATTTGAAGCACTAATGGCAGTTCTGCAATGAACATTCTCACATATGTCATTTGGTGTACACAGGTTTACGTATATCTGTTAGGTAGACTCCCACACAATAAAGTACATAACTTGTTTCATACCTTTGCAAGCTCTGGGATTTCAGTATTTTTATTTATCACTCTAGTAGTTGTATAGTGGTATCTTATTTATGTTTCATTTTTAAGTTTTCTTGATGTCTAATAAATTTAAGCATTGTATTTATTTTTTTCTCATTTGGATATTTGCTTTTGTGAAGTATTATGCAATTTAGATAGACAAGTAGATATACACAGAGGGTGTTAAGAAAGGAAAAAGTTGTATTGAAATCATAATGCTCAATATATACCAATAACAAAACATGAATTCGAGTCATGTTAGTCATGTTGAGCACCTCTTTTAATTGCAGAAGTCAAACGTGACCTGAGTATTAACAATTTAATACAGTTTTTGCATTCTTAAAATGAGTACACATATTTTGGCAACCCATGTGTATGTAAATATGAGTCCTTTGTCACATACGTGTGTACGTACATGTCTATATGTGGTTATTTCTCCCAGTATGTGAATTTCCTTTTCACTCTTGATGGTGTATTTCAATGAATATAACCCATTTTAAATTGGAGTTCCTTTGCCAGTTTTTAATGTAAATCCATTGCAATTTGCCTTCCATATTAAGATCTATTGTCCATCTGGAATTAATGTGTGGGTAAGATATGAAGTAGGAGAATCAAGATGTATTTTTGTTACATAAGAATATCCAACTTACTCAGGATCGTTTATTGAAAAGATCCTTCCTCCTTCCCCCCAACTGTTTTGTCACCTTTGTAGTAAAATTAGTGGCCATATGTGTGAGGATCTGTTTTTGTACTCTCTAATCTAGACAATAAAGCTATTTTAGTGGAGGTTTTTGGCTAAAATCACAATTTTAATTATTGTAGTTTTTATGATAAATCTTTATATCCTGCAAAGTAAGTCCCAGATTCATTCTCTTTCAAAATTTTCTTGGCCCTATGGAATTTTGTTTAAATTTCAGAATCAGCTTGCTAATTTCTACAAAAAAATACTGCTAATACTTTATGCGGAATTCACTAAATACACAGAATATTTTAAGAGAATTTGAGAAGAATTGACTTCTTTATAAAAGTGGCATTTTCAAATTATTGAGCTTTCCAAACTAAACATTGTATAGCCTTCACTATTTTAGCTTTAAAATATTTCTCTCAATAATATTTTGCAGTTTGCCGTAGGGCCCTTGCACATTTATCATCATATTTATTCCTTGGTATTTGATTTGTAATCAATAATGCCACTTTAAACATATCATGATTAAAATTTTCTCTTGATTTTATATAAAAATGCAATTGAGTTTTATTTACTGACTTTGAATATAGTGATCTTAGTAAATGTTTATTAATTGTAGTAGTTTATTATCATTTATTTTGTCTTTTATGTATACAATATCACATCATTTGTGAATAATGATAGTTTATTTCTCAGTTTCTCCTCTTTATATCTTTTTCTTTATCTTCTTGCTACATGGCACTGGCAAAAGTTCCCTATAATGTTCAATAGCAGCGTCTGTAAATAGCATCCTTTTCTGAGTCCTTATCTCAGAAAAGGATTATAATATTTTACCACTAAGTATGGCATTTAATCTGGATATCCACCTTCAAAAATATTAAGTTAAACTCATTTCCCATTAAACATAAAATTAATTCAGAATGGAATTAAATACCTAAATGTAAGAGTTAATTAAGACTTTAAAACTTATAAACAGAAACATAGGCATAATTTTTCATGAGCTTGGATTAGAAATTTTTTTCTTAGATATGTCAACAAACCCACTAGTGACAAAAGAATAAAAAAGGGTTTCATCAAAATTAAAAACCTTTTTCCAAATAACATTATCAAGTGAATGAAAAGACCACCTACAGAACAAGAGAGAAAATTTGCAAGTAATATCTATGTATATCTGATATGGTCTTATACCTAAGATCTAATACAACCTTTATAAAAACCAATAATAAAACAAATAGCCTAATTTAAAAATGAGCAAATGGTTTAATAGATATTTTGCCAAAGAGGATTGATGAATTGTCAAGAAAAACATGAAAATATGCTCAGTGTTGTTAGCAATTGAATATGAATTAGAACCACAATGAAATACCACTTTATACTCATTAAGACAGCTGTAATAATGGACAATAGTAAGTGTTGCTAAGGCTTTGGAGAAATCAGAACTCTCATGTGTACATTTGTTGCTGGCAGGAACATCAAATGGTTCAGGTGCTTTAGAAAACAGTTTGGCATTTCCTCAAATGATTACGCACAAGTTACCAGATGAGGTGATAATTTCACTCCTAGGCATATGATCAAGAGAAATGAAAACATAATTCCACACAAAAAGTCTTACATGAATGTTTATAGCTGCGTATTCATGATATCCTTAAAGTAGAAAGATCTCAAATGTCCATCAGCTGATGAGTGGATAAACAAATGTGGTATAGCCATAGAATGAAATGTAATTCAGCAATATAACAGAATGAAGTACTGATACGTGTTACACATGGTTGGAACTCAAAGATATTATGCTAAGAAGTCAGACAGAAAAGGCCACCTATATTATAATTCCATGGGATGTCTAGACAAACAAGGGCAAATCTGTTGAAATATAAACCCCATTTGTGGTTGCCAGGGGCTCAGGGAAGGAGAGAATAGGAAGTGATTGCTAATGCTACAGGTTTTTTTTCCAAGGTAACAGAAATTAGGTAGTGCTAATGTATATTAGTGTGAATACTAAAAAAAAACCCCACTGGATTATGGACTTTAAAAGAGTAAATTTTATGTATCTTAATTCTACCTGAATTTTAACAAATAAAATTATCCAGTAAAATTCTCCATCTTGCACTATTTTCTTTAAGTCTACTGATCACAGTGATTTTAAAACCATTTCTCTGTCCTTTCCATTGATAGTTATTTTTGACAACTCATTAGTCTGCCATAAGCTATGACATCAAAGTGGAAAGAAGAAGTAAACTTCTCTATCTTTTACATGTGCCATTTCTTCCAGAATTTATTTTTCAGTCATTAATTTTATAACCTTAAATGTTAGATAATATTATTCTTGTCAGGTTGTTTACATAGCTATTGCATCCAGTTTTCATGTTAATTACAGCCCTCAGCTTTGTTACTATAAACATTTCTAAATAGGACATAATATTTTAAAAATCTAAATTATTTATTGACATTTACATGCAATATTTCCAAATTTCCTCACCTCTACATGTACAAATGTCTAGATCATATAATGATAAAATATGAGATTGGATGCCATGGATAACTGCTTAATTGTAGACCAATGATTATGATGAACATTTTGATGAAAAGATAATTAAATGCTGTTATCTTTTAGATGATCTGATAAAAGATCATTTAAAAGATCTGATGATCTGTTTTTTGTCTTTAAAAAACAAAATGGAACAGATTTCTAGAGAAATGTGGAACTTCAGCTAAAACTCCTTTTTTTTGTTTTTTACAGATGTAGGTAGTAAAGGTCAGAGGGACCCAGAACCTTGAGCCCATCACAGACACTTAGTAAGGGGCCATTAGTCTCAGAGCCAGTACCCATCACCTACTCACCATTTTATAATAAATCCAACAAAAATCCACAGGAGAGAGAGCAGCATATTATGAAAAGAGCATTCAACTCAAGAATATTCTACTGAGACTATGGTTCTCACATTGTGACTGAAGGCAAATATTTAATTTTTCTATTATTTTTTTGATAGTCTTATAGTCAAAAAAACTGAGTAGAGTGCTATGGCATCATAACTGCAAACTGCAAACTCTTGGGCTCAAGTGATCCCCTTGCTTCAGCCTCCCTCGTAGCTGGGATACAGGTGCCTGCCACACCTGGCTAGATTTTCAATTTTCCAGAGACCAGGTCTTACTTTTACTCAGGTTGGTTTTGAATGCATGAGCTCAGGTGATCTACCTGCCTCAGCTTCCCAGAGTGCTAGGATTACAAAGCATAAGACACTATGCCCAGTTAAGAATTTGATTTTTCTAAAAGATATTCATTTTCTTTGAAGACATGTAGAACAAAAGTGATAATAGTACTTCTAGGAAAAATAACATATTTTAAAAGTCCAAGCACACTGCCCTAGCACATAGTGCATGTTCAATTAGCTACAGTAGAGAAATACAGTAGAGAAATTAAAGATAAAGTAATTTAATGCTTTAAATTTGTGTAAAACATTACATTTTTTCAAATTAATATGCCCACTTTATATTACTGCTTTTTTTTTTTTTTTTTTTTTTGTCCCCTTGGGTAGACTGCTGTGGCTTCATAGCTCACAGCAACCTCAACTCTTGGACACAAGTGATTTTCTTGCTTCAGCCTCCCAAGTATGCTGGGACTACAGGTGTCCAACACAACATCCAGCTATTTTTAGAGACAAGGTCTTGCTCTTGCTCAGGCAATTCATCAGCCTCAGCCTCCCAGAGTGTTAGGATTACAAGCATGAGCCACCACGCCTGGCCTATATTACTCCTTTTATAACAAATGTTTTCTTTGGTTCCTGTTTGTGTGACTTTATTTTAAAGACAGCTGTTTATGATGTCCAATTTGTATTAATCAAATAAAGAAGGGAAATAATTTTTAAAAATTAATTTAATTTTTACATCTCAATCCAGTAAAGACCATTTTCTCCTAAGTTTCCTATCCCCGTCTCCAAATTCTATCAGCTGATCTTGAAAACACTCTTCTGTATTCCTAAACCACACCAACATAACCTTAGGAGGCACAAGAAGTTCTCAGGGATACAAAGAGCAAAGAGTTAGGGATAGGAAAGATCTGATACTATTCTTCATACACTTCTAGATTTTAAATATATTTCAATTTATTAACATTCTCAGAAAGGATAAATATAAACTCTTTCTCATCCCCATCTCCCACAGAATGACAATGTGCTTTCCAGTCATGTTCCTCCCTTACAACAAAATTTCATTATTATAAAACAATTAAAAGATCTCCAAGGTCCTCTTCAATTTTGTCACCCTGACTCCTTCCCCACAAAGGTTGTTACACAATGATTTAAACTGCACATCAAATTGTGTCAGTTTACCTGTTTCTTCAGTGTGCATGTGCAGGGATGGTTGGGACCGGTACTATGGATAAACCCTCAAACTTTCATTTTATGAAGTTTCATTCGCTAAACATTTACTGATACTCTTACCTTGTGAAAGCCCCTGTACCTAGAAAGAGGACAAAGAAAGTTTTCAAGGGGACCATAATCAATCACTGAAAATGTAATTTATATAATTTCATCACTCTGAAATAAACAAATATTTTTAGATACAACGGTAACAGTTCTTCTTACTTCCTGAAAAGTTTACCAGAATATGACCTTCTTTCAAGTTTTAAAATATTTGTTAATTGCTATGTATAAACTATTTAGGTAATTTCTCTATATCATAGATGCATGCATTAATACTAATTCACAGCGTTCCTGCTATGGGTGACTATTACAGTGGTGCTTCACTCTTAACATACAACATGCATGTCCAAGAAATTGGCAGAGAAGATAGTGTTCTAGGTTTCATCAGTCTCAAATCCAACAGCATTTTGGGATCATCAGCTAATCCCAAATGGATTCTACTATTGTTTACATAATGTGGCAGAATTGATGCAAAGTTAATACCAGAAATATAAATACACACACACACTACATTTTATTTATGTTTTGAAATTTTATAATATATATCTCTCATGTATGTGTATACATAGTATATGTATATATATATATATATATATATATATATATAAAATCTAACAACCATGGAATACTACTCAGCCATAAAGGAATAAAATAATGTGATTTGCACAATTTTAATTCTATTATCTTAAGCAAAGCACCTCAGAAATGACAAAAACAACACTAAACACTGTATGTTCTCACTGATACGTGGGAACTGAATGATGGGGACACACAGGCACAAAGAGGTGTTAAAGACATTGGAAATGAAGAAGGGGGAATACAAGAGGTATGAGGCATAAAACTTATGTATCAGGTACAATGAACTCTATTCTGGTGACAGGCATCCTAAAAGGCCTGACTTTGGCATTATGCAATTCACTCATGTAACAGGAACACTCTTGCCTCCTTAACATTTGGAGACCATATGATCATCTCAATAGAGGCAGAAAAAAACATTAGACAAAATTAAGCACACTTTCATGATAAAAACCCTTAACAAACTAGACATAGAAGGAACATACCTCAGGATTATAAAAGCCATATGTGACAAACCTACATCTAACATCATAATAAATGGGGAAAAGTTGAAAGTTTCCCATTAAGTTGGCATGGATGTGGAGAAAAGGGAATATTTCTGCACTGCTGGTGGGAGTGCAAACTAATATGTCCCTTTTGGAAAGTAGAATGGAAAATACTCAGGGATATAAAAGCAGACCTGCTGTTTGATCCTGCAATTTGTCTACTAGGTGTATATCCAAAAGACCAAAAATCACTTTATAACAAAGATATTTGCACCAGATTGTTTATTGCAGCTCAATTCATAATAGCCAAATTATGGAAGAAGTCCAAGTGTCCATTGACCTATGAATGGATTAATAAATTGTGGTATATATATATACCATAGAATATTATGCAGCCTTAAAAAAGACGGAGACTTTACCTCTTTTATGTTTACATGCATGGAGCTGGAACATATCCTACTTAGTAAAGTATCTCAAGAATGGAAGAAAAATATCCACTGTACTCAGTACTATTATGAAACAAATTTACAATCACTCACACTTTCATGTGAAGAATAAATCACAACTATGGTCCAGGATAAAGGAGGGAGGAGGGGAGATAGAAGGGGAAGTGGGAGATAATCAAGGGAGGGTGAATGGTGGGATCATATCTATGGTGCATAATGCAAGGGTACATGTCAGATCTATTAAGTATTGAGTATAAATGTCTTAACACAAAATTAAGTAAACAAGATGAGGTATATATTAACCAGTATGATGTACATGCTCCTAATTCTATATGAAATCAGCACATTGAACCCCATACATTTATTAATATATACATAAAAAAAGAACTGGAACAAGACAAGGGCGCCTTCTGTTACCATTTCTTTTCAATATACTACTTGAAGTCCTAGCCAGAGCAATCAGGCAGGAGAAAGAAATAAAGGGTATCCAAATCAGCAAAGAGGTGGTCAAACTATCACTTTTTGCAGTCGATATGATCTATTATCTAGAAAAGCCCAAGCTTTCCACCAAGAATTGCCTGGAAATGATAAAGTCAGCTAAGTCTCAGGTAACAAAATCAACCTACCCAAATCAGTCGCATTTCTATATTCTAATAACAGCCATATGAAGAGACAAATCAAATCCTCAATGCCATTCAAAAACCAACAAAGAAAATAAAATACTTAGAAATATACTTAACCAGAGAGGTGAAAGATCTCTACAAAGGTAATTATGAAACACTGAAAAAAGAAATCACAAATAACAAAAACCAATGGAAAACATATCTAGCTCATGGCTTAGCAGAATCAACATTGTTAAAATGCCCATAGGGCCCAAATTGATTTACAGATACAATGTAATCACCATCAAAAGACCAATGTCATATTTCACAGGTATAGAAAAAATAATTCTACTCTTTGTAGGGCCAGAAAAGAGGCCAAATAGCCAAAACAATCTTAAACAAAAAAAACCCAATAATCTGGAGACATTGTGTTATCAGATTTCAAACTATACTGTAAGACTATAGTAACCAAAAGAGCATGTATTGGCACAAAAATAGAGACACGGACAAATGGAGTAGATCAGAGAATTCACCTGTAAAATCAGCCAGATAGAGTCAACTGATTTTCAAAAAAACAAACAACAGTATGCACTAGGAAAAAGAGACGAATTCAAGAAACAATTCTGGGAGAATTTGATAGTCACACACAGAATGAAACAGATTACGTATTTCTCACCACTTACAAAGATTAATTTAAGATGGATAAAAGACTTAAATGTGAGGTATGAAACCATAAGAATTCTTGAAGAAAATGTTGGAAAAACTCTTCCAGATACCAGTTTAGGCAAATAATTTATGAAGAAGACCCCAATGGCAATCACAGCAAAACAAAAAATAAATAAATGGGACTTGATTAAATTAAGACCCCGCACAGCTAAGAAGATAATCAACAGGGGAAATAGACAAACTACAGAATGGGAGACAATATTCACAAGCTATATGTCCAATAAAGGGCTAATAACCAGAATCTACAGAGAACTTATGCAAATAAGCAAGAAAAACCCAAATAACCTCATTAAAAAGTGGTCAAAAGACATGAACAGAAGATTTTCAAGAGAAGGTGGACAATGACCAATAACAGATGAAAAAATGGCCAGCATCACCAGTCATCAGGAAAATGCAAATTCAAACCACAAGGAGAAATCACCTTACTGCAGTTAGAAGGGCTTTTATTAAAAATTCCAGAAACAATAGATGCTGCCATGAATGCAGAGAGAAAGGAATGCTTGTACATTGTTGGTAGGACTGCAAATTAGTACAACTTCTATGGAAAATAGTATATCGATTCCTCAAAGAAATAAAAACTGACATAACATTTGATCCAGCAATCCTAGGACTGTTTTTTCATCCAAAGGAAAAGAAGTCATTTTACTGCCAAGATAATCGAATTTCAATATTAATTGTAGCACAATACACATTTGCAAAGATGTGAAATCAACTCAAGTACCCATCAATTCATGAGTGAGTTAACAGCATGTAGTGTGTGTATATATTCTCAGCCATGAAGAAGGATGAATTAAAGACTTTTACAACAATTCGGATGATCCTAGAGACCATTATTTCAAGTGAAGTATTTAAAGAAAGGAAAAGCAAACACCACACGTATTCACTATTAAATTGGAGCTAACCGATGAGCACACATGTCCATCAAGGGAATTAAAACTTGGTGGAAATCAAGCAAGGTCCAGCGGCAAGAGAGTGTGGGGAAAACCTACTTGATGGGTACAAAGAGCACTATTTGAGTGGCAGTCATGCTTACAACACTGACTAAAGCAAGTCAAAGTTGATACATGTAACCAGAAATATTTTTCCCCTCATGATATTTTGAAGTAAAACATTAAAAACAAATATATGAATTAAAATTAAAATTGCTAAAAAGGAGAAAGAATAGTGATAAGAAAAAAATAAAATTTGATTCTACATGAAAAAATTTCTTCTTTAAAAAGAGGAAAACTGTGATTAATAAAACTCCCCAAACAAAAAAAAAACAACAAAAAAGAAAGCCAAAATAAAACCAAACAAATTAAAAAAAAAAAAACACACAAGCAAGCAAATGCATGTTAATGACTTTTTTATAAAATCAATTTTAATTTTCATAAATTAAAAAGTTTAATGCTATAAATTAAAGATTTAATTTTATAAATTCAAAAAACTATCTGCAACAAACTCCAAGTCAAATAATCCCCAGAAGAAAACTAACCAAGGATGTTGAAAATGAGCATACCTTGTTAAGACCCTGCCTCTGTCCCTGGCCATAAAGTTGGATGACTCTGAGGTGAAGATGCTGAGTCTTCAAAGAAAATTCCAGGATTTTGACCAAGGTAGTGAAGAGGATATTGACATTTAACAAAGAAGTGCCATGACTTAGTGTTGAAACAAAACAAATTTGGGGGTTAACTTTTCTTTCCAGATGCCCCTTATTTCTATCATTAAATGTTGAATAAGAGGAGATTTCAGGGGTCTTTGCATTTCAGGCTCCCTATTCCTGTTCAACATTGGTTCTCGAAGTTTATGATCTCAGGGCACTTAACACCAAAATGGGTTTTTACCCCTGATTCATATCTATCAGTATTTACCACGTGAAAAACATAATCTGAGAAACATTAATGAAAGTATTTAGAACCACACATTCCGTTATCTGTCAGAACAATGAATGGTCATATAGCATATACCATCTAGAAAGCTCCACGTACATTTATGAGAAAATAAGTTAAAAAGTAAATAGCACGTTAATATTATAAAAACAGTTTAAATCTCATCAAACACCTGAAAGAGTTTGGGGGGTTTCTAGGGG
The DNA here is from genome assembly GCA_963573935.1 of Arctocebus calabarensis. Lineage (NCBI taxonomy): Eukaryota > Metazoa > Chordata > Mammalia > Primates > Lorisidae > Arctocebus > Arctocebus calabarensis. The sequence continues at coordinate 18,299 of CAUYON010048683.1, forward strand.
TCTGAGGACCACATTTTGTAAAGTGCTGCTAGTCAATCTCCCTGCCAGAAAGAAGCAGGGCAGGGCACTGAAAGGGCTGTGCTTTGGATATATGCGATTAATCTCCAGATCTATAAAATGAGGATGATAACCAAATCTACCTCATAGAGTTATAAACTGTAAACCAACAAGGCAATGTATCTAACCTATATTAAGGGTCTTTTGGAAAAACCTGGTATATAGGAGGCTACTGATAATGTTGGTCCCCTCATCACTGAAAATATTGAATAAATAAATAAATAAATGAATGAATAGCTGGAAATGATCTGTGTCCCTCATAGCTTCAAGTCCACAGCCTTACCAGCAGATGTTTGTACCCTGGAACAAATTTTAGTTGGAAGGAATTCTAGCAAGCTTTTACATTTCTCTACTTCATTTTATTGTAAAAAGCCAGGCCTAAAAGGAAACAAACAATTTTTCCTCCTCTTATAATACTAATGCTTTTATGGCTTGGGCAAACTAGCGCCTGGCCTTTCCCCTTGAACTCATTAATTATATACTTGCTGAATAATTTTTGAAAGCTCCTTAATGCATGCCCTTGTAGCTCTCCAGAAGGTACCCTCCTAAACATTTGACGCTGGACCCTTCTTTTCTAGATATTTTAATTGTATTCACACTGAAGACTGGGATGGCCCACAAAGTCAAACTCTGAGAATCAGGAAGGTCTCCTGAAGGAAAGTACTGTCTATGCTCTGAAACAGGCAAATACATAAGATTTATTATCACAACCCCTGGTGTGAGAACATCCAAAGAAGATTCTTCAAGTTGAAAAGGAATTCCTACCCCTCTGTTATATCATAATTTTTCTGCTCATCTTTGCTTGGAGAAGATTTCTCCACTGTCTACTGGAGTAAAGAGTGCCATCTCAAAGAGTCTCTTCAACAGAATAGCTGAATATTTAATGTACAGTATTAAGCAGACATCATAAATGTGTAGATAAATTTCATCACATACATAAAGTTTATACACAGATTTATATAAGAAGCCTTACGGGATAAATCTGCATTGTGTTTTATACAGACTTCTTTTTTTTTTTTTTTTGAATGCTTAAAATGTTTAGACTTCTTTAAAAAAGAAAAGGTAACAAAAACTTTAGAGTATGAAGAAAGAGTTAAAATGCATATACAAGTTGACTAATATTAGATCATGTTTGAGAAGTAGAGTTTCATATAAAATACGAAAATAGGGGAGTTATAATCCATTAAATATTGATATGAGGGAATAAGAACCATTAGAAAAAATATAATAAATATATACTGTCACTACTTGCCCCTGGTTGTAAAGGTTTTAAATTTAGGAATGGCCTACTTCCTTTCCCGAGGAGGCTAATCAGAATTTAAATCAGAGAGATAGAGAAGGCGCCTGACAGGTTATCTAATCCAGAAATTCCCCAGACATGCAGAGAAGGATCTGGAAAAAAATATGTCCTAGCCTCCTTGGAAGGTGACATTTTCTTCCATCCTGTAAACACTGGAAATTACAATCACTGCAGGAAAGAATGAAGATTAACCATCTTATATTAAATGATTATAGCTGAAGCGAAAATATGTGCATCTATTCATTTGCCTAGTCGAAAATTCAGAAGTGGCTTATCAATTTCTGTTTCCAAGGGTCAAATTATCATAATCAATATAGCGTATATGTTCTATGGCCCGACATCGCAAATTCCAGAAAGGAAGCCAGAATATACACTAGTTTTTCTCCTTCCCTGTGTCTAGGTGTTACTCATTCACCCTCTGCTGAAACTTGAGGAGTTTAGGGGCCAGTTAGGTGAACTTACTTTCCACGCGATCCTTATGAGCTTTTGTCTAAATTATCCAGCTACACAAAAGATCAGCTTGATACTTATTGCTCACCTCTTATCTATTCAATGGTTTGATGGAACAGCGAGGAATATCGTTAAAGACAATGAGGCATCAACTCCTTTAATTATTCTCCCTTAAGAATCTGCCATTTCAGACCATCTATTTCAGATTTGGAATCTGACATTCTAACCTTTTCTTGATTAAAGGTTTCTATCTCTATCTCCAAGAATGCTTACTTATATGTGGTTTGTCACAAATGGCTTAACCTTTCTGCATCTCAGTTTCATCAGTTATAAAATGGAGATAATTACAGTGGTTTCTATTTGCCCAGCAAGTGGCAGGCATGCTCCATGCATGGACTCCCTGTAAAGGCTTCATATGGAGTTCCAAATTTATCACGAGAACAAAGACATAACTGGAAATAGAATTGGGCTTGTAGGCAGGGCAGGGATCACGGCAGAGTAACGTTAAATGTTGTTGTTCCAGTGTTTCTTTTTAACACTCTTGCCTTTTACATATTTAATTTACCTAACTTAAAAAAAAAGGACCACCAAACAAAAATGGAATCATGTACAACAAGCAAACAGAACTTTATGAACTTTACAACTAGTATAAGTTAAAACTTTCAAAAGTTTTCATCACTCTGACAAATAAGAATAGTTTTCTTTTTTATAGAGTTATAGAAACACAAAGTTAAGATCTTCTGAGGGTGACAAAAGATGTTGGATACTCATATAATAATGAAATGAATTATCTCATGATTCTTCCAGTAAAAATAAAACCAGCTTATACTGACAAAGGTTTTGTATTGATTTTTTAGTGAATTTAATTTTGAATGGTATTTCTATTTTTAATTATATAATGTTTTATCATTAAAAATACTTTTATCTAATTTGCTTTCTCAATAATTTGTAAAGATTTTAGTTTATATTATTTTGAAGATGTATTTCATATACTATAGATAATCGCTGACTAATTCCAACAATTGTGAACATAACCCTTGAAGTAAATTTTTATTTTCCTGGATTAGAAGAACTATGTTAGTGCTGTTCCTGGTAGCACACTGTTTAAATGTGCTCTATAATCAGATGTCGATTCAGTAGTATTGATAAACACTGAGGAATATTTTTATGATTTCAGATTTTTTGACTGGAGTATTCACAATTTATCAAGTTTAAATACACATACTTACTCCCAAACTTTTTCATATGATAAGTTTTCCTTGCTTTAGATAAAATAGCGAGACTGAGGTAAAGCAGGAGACATTGATTGTGTGTTAACAGAGTATGACCTTACTTCTCTTTCAATAAGTGTCCAAATAAAATGCTCACACTCATTTCACATGAAGGAGGTTGAAGTAGAAAGAAGTTGTTGACTAAATTATTATTGACTTCCCTATTGTTTCTAATAAGCCTGGAAAATCAAATCAGCTCCTTATAGAATTTTTGACAAGGAGAAACAATTTGCTAATAAATAAATTCTAGACTATGAAGGAAACTTATTCTTTAGTTTCATTGGCAAGATAAAATTCTAATATGTTTAAGTTTCCTTCTAAATATAGTAGTATTTTTTGACATTAGAAATCTAAATCTTGGTAATGGGAGGGGCAAGAAGGCCGACTGGAAGCAGCTTCTGACAGAGACTCCTGTCCAAAAGGAAAGACAACCTCCAGAAACTGCCCAAGTGAGCTGAAGACTGGGAGCCCAGCTAAGAGAGGAAGTGATAGCTGCAGGTCACCCCTGAGGCAAGCTGCGACTTCAAGAAACCAAGCTTCAGGTAGAAAAACTGAACTAAAGTTTTCCACCATTTTGAACTTCCAGGACATTGTACCCCGCATACCTAACGCACCAGAAGACTGACCTCTGCTGAAACTGAGAGAGGAAGACTTGAGCAGCACCCACACTCCCTATCTGCCATACCAGGTGGCCTGCCAGGTAAGAGACTCTGGGGCCCTACCGAGCCCCTGCAAGCCCTCATGCCAAGGATGTCGCTGGGTCCCCCGAGTGACTTCAAATTGTGCCCCACCAGGCCTCGGCCCACCACCCGCAGTGGTCAGGAACGCCACACTGCCGGGAGTCCAGTGTGGCCCTGATTGGCACCCCACTGGGCCTTCGCCCGCTGCCAGCAGCAGCCAGGAAGTCCGCTGGGACTCCCACCCAGTGCCCATCTGTCCCTGCCTGGCCTTGGCCTGCCACCCACCTGGATGGCTGCCCGGCTCTGATCTGCGCCCTCTGGTTCTCGGGCCTCCGCTGGCAGCAGCCAGGGACTCCACTGGGCCTCAGCTTGCCACCTGGCCTACAGTGGCCAGGGACTCCACTGGGACCCCTGCGCCAGGCCTCCACCTCCCACCCACACTGGTCAGAGACTCTGCCAGGAACCTACCAGGCCTCCACCTGTCTGCTTGGGCCAGGAACTCTGGGAGCCACTGCAACCCACTTCCTCCCCTACCCTCCCTGCTTCCTCACCACCCACTCATCTGGCCGGGGACTCAGGAGGCTGCGTGACCCGTGCCCTCCCTCCGGAGCCCTCCTCTGAGCCAAAGACTGCTGGAGGCATGGGGTCCCTTTGCAAAGGCCACTGGGTGCCCCATCCCATGCCCTGCTGCTTGATCTGGGCGTGCCACACTCCAGAGCTGCTCCCACAGCCAGAACTCCCTGGGTGGGGCAGTCCCAAAGGAGCTACACAGGGTCACTCCCTACAAAGATACAGCAACAGCAGAGTGACCTTGCTGGGGTCTCTGCTCTGGGAGAGACACCTCCCTAAACTCTGAGGACGGTCATAGGCAACAGTGAAAAATAATCATGAGGCAGAATCAACAGAAAATATCTGGCAATATGAATAATCAGAGTAGATCAACTCCTGTAAGGAAGACAAGGTAGATACAAAACAAGATCCCTTGCATAGGGCTCAGAGCCTATGGCTCAACAGGCTAAGGCGCCAGCCAGGTACACCTGAGCCGGTAGGTTTGAATCCAGCCTGGGCCCACCAAACAACAATGACAACTGCAACCAAAAAATGGCTGGGCGTTGTGGCGGGTGCCTGTAGTCCCAGCTACTTGGGAGGTGGAGGCAGGAGACTCACTTGAGCCCAGGAATTGGAGGTTGCTGTGAGCTGTGATACCATAGCACTCTGTCCAGGGTGACAGTTTGAGGCTCTGTCTCAAAAAAAAAAAAAAAAAAAAAATCTCTTGTGTAAGCAAATGGCTGAGATGTCAGAAATCAAATTCAAAGTCTGGATAGCAAATAAGATCAGTGGAATAGAGGAAAAGATGGAATTAGAATTTCAAGCACTAATCCAAAAGATGTCTCAAGAATTCAAAGAATTCAAAGACAAAATGACCAAAGATTTTGACACATTGAGACAAGAAGTTGCAGCCCTTAAAGATCTGAGAAAAACAGTAGAATCCCTCAGTAACAGAATGGAGCAAGCAGTAGAAAGGATTTCTAACATGGAAGACAAAGCTTTCGAATGCTTCCAAACTTCCAAAGAGGAAGAGAAATGGAAGGCAAAAATGGATCATTCTCTCAGACAGCTCTGGGATAACTTGAAGAAAACCAATATTAGCCTTATAGGGATATCTGAAAATGATGAAGTGGCGTCCCAAAGCAGAGAGTCTCTTCTTTGTGAGATTATAAAAGAGAACTTTCCAGACATGCAAAGAGATTCTGAAATTCAGAGAGCAGACAGTTACGGAACCCCAGCATGACTCAACCTGCATAAGGCATCCCCCAGGCACATCATAATTAACTTCACTAAAGTTAATATGAAGGAGAAAATTCTGAAAGCAGCCAGATGTAAGAAATCCATTACCTATAAGGGGAAGAATATTAGAATAACTGCAGATCTCTCTGATCAAAACTTTCAAGCAAGAAGAGAATGGTTATTGACTTTTAATCTCCTAAAACAAAATAACTTTCAACCCAGAATCCTGTACCCAGCTAAACTGAGTTTCATTTATGATGGAGAAATTAAATATTTTAATGACATCCACAAGTTGAAGAAATTTGCTATAACTAAATCAGCTCTACAGGATATTCTCAGACCTATCCTCCGTAAGGACTAGGGTAATCCACCACCACAAAAGTAAACTCACCCAGAAACTTTTTATCAAATTTCAACTTCCACAGTGATGAAAGGATTAAAAATGTCCAGTGGACTTTCTAAAGATTTATCATTGTTTTCAATTGATGTGAATGGTTTATATTGTCCTCTAAAGAGTCATAGTTTGGCTGACTGGATACAAAAACTCAGGCCAGATATCTTCTGCATACAAGAATCTCATCTTACCTTAAAAGATAAATTTAAACTCAAGGTAAAGGAATGGTCATCTATATTCCAGGCAAATAGAAAACAGAAAAAAGCAGGTGTTGTAATCTTATTTGCATATACAATAGGCTTTAAACCAACCAAAGTAAAGAAGGAAATGATGGACATTTCATATTTGTTAAAGGTGATGCTCAATACGATGAGATTTCAATTATTAATATTTATGTAACCAACCAGAATGCACCTCAATTTATAAGAAAAACTTTAATAGAAATGAGTAACTTGATTTCCTCCAACTCCATAGCAGTTGGAGATTTTAATACTCCTTTAGCAGTGAGGGATGGATCTCCAAAAAGAAGCTAAGAAAAGAAATTTTAGACTTAAACTTAACCATTCAATAACTGGATTTAACAGTCATCTACAGAACATTTCATCCCAATAAAATCGAATACACATTCTTCTCATCACCCCATACTCCAAAATTGATCACATCTTAGGTCACAAGTCTAACCTCAGCAAATTTAAAAGAATAGAAATTATTCCTTGCATCTTCTCCGACCATCATGGAATAAAAGTTGAACTCAATAACAAAGGAATCTGCATACTCATACAAAAACATGGAAATTAAATAACCTTATGCTGAAGGACAGATGGGTCGTAGCTAAGATTAAGAAGGAAATTACCAAATTTTTGGAACAAAATGACAATGAAGACATGAATTTTCAGAACCTCTGGGACCATGCAAAGGCAGTCCTAAGAGGGAAATTTATAGCACTGCAAGCCTTTCTCAGGAAAATGGAAAGAGAAAGTTAACAACTTAATGGGACATCTTGAGCAACTGGAGAAGGAAGAACATTTCAACTCCAAACCAAGCAGAAGAAAAGGAATAACCAAAATTAGAGCAGAATTAAATGAAATTGAAAACAAAAGAATTATAGAACAGATCAATAAATCAAAAAGTTGTTTTTTTTGAAAAGGTCAATAAAATAGATAAACCTTTGGCTAACCTAGCCAGGAAAAAAAACAGTAAAATCTCAAATTTTATCAATCAGAAATGGTAAAGAAGAAATAACAACAGACACATCAGAAATTCAAAAAATCCTTAATGAATATTACAAGAAACTTTAATCTCAGAAATATGAAAAGCTGAAGGAAATTGACCAATACTTGGAAGCACGCCACCTACCAAGACTTAGCCAGAATGTAGTGGAAACGTTGAAAAGGCCTATATCAAGTTCTAAAATAGCATAAACTATAAAAATCTCCCTAAAAAGAAAAGCCCAGGACCAGATGGCTTCACATTAGGAGTCTACCAAACCTTTAAAGAAGAACGAGTACCTATATTACTAAACTTCTTCCAAAATATAGAAAAAGAAGGAATACTACCCAACACATTCTATGAAGCAACCATCACCTTGATCCCTAAACCAGGGAGAGACCCAACAAGAAAAGAAAACTATAGACCAATATCACTAATGAATATTGAAGCAAAAATATTCAACAAGATACTAACAAACAGAATCCAACAACACATCAAACAAATTATACACCATGACCAAGTGAGTTTTATTTTGGGGTGTCAAGGCTGATTCAATATATGTAAATCAATAAATGTAATTCAGCACATAAACAAATTAAAAAATAAAAACCATATGATTCTCTCAATTGATGCAGAAAAAGCTTTAGACAATATCCAGCATCCTTTCATGATCAGAACACTTAAGAAAATTTGTATAGAAGGGACATTTCTTAAACTGATAGAGGCCATCTAGAGCAAACCCACAACCAATATCGTATTGAATGGAGTTAAATTGAAACCATTTCCACTTAGATCAGGAACCAGGCAAGGTTGCCTATTGTCTCCATTGCTCTTCAACATCGTAATGGAAGTTTTAGCCATTGCAATCAGGGAAGAAAAGGCGATCAAGTGTATCCACATAGGGTCAGAAGAGATAA
>CAUYON010048685.1:0-29745 GCA_963573935.1 Arctocebus calabarensis
TTTATCTCTTTCATGTTTACATGGTTGGAGCTGGAACATATTCTTAGCAAAGTATCTCAAGAATGGAAGAGAAAGTATCCAATGTACTCAGCCCTACTATGAAGCTAATTTATAGCTTTCATATGAAGGCTATAACCCAATAATAGCACAAGAATATGGGGAAAGCGGCAAGGGAGGGAAGGGGAGGAGAAGGATGGGTGGAGGGAGGGTAACTGGTGGGGCCACACTTACGGTGCATCTTAGAAGGGTACAGGTGAAACTTACTAAATGCAGAATACAAATGTCTTCATATAGTGATTAACAAAATGCCCTGAAGGCTATGTTAAAAAGTTTGATGAAAATATTTCAGATTCTATATGATGTCAGTACATTGTGCCCCATGATTGCACTAATGTACACAGCTATGATTTAATTAAAAAAAAATATATATATATAATTTGCTATATTTCAAGAAACTATATATAAAAGTATTTAGCTGAAATATAAAGGTTCTATGAATGTTTTTATGTATACAAGATTATCAAAATAGAGTTAAAAGCACAATAAAATATTCAACGTAAAATACAATTTTCACTCTATTTTTCAAGCCACTGACATCTGAATAGAGAGCCAGATTCTTTGTAATTTATTCAAATTACCCTATTCTTTACTGATTAAAATTTAAGATATTTAATAATGACAGATAAGAATTCTTAACTAATAAAAGAAAACCAAGTCTTAAAAAAGAATTCTGTGTAGTTGCAAGAGGTTGCCATGGTCTTTTTGAGAGAGTATTCACCTGTAACAAATTTTTGAATTCATCTGTAAAAATGTATCTCTTTAGTTTTCTAGGATAACTTTCTTTGTATATCACTCACCCCCTCAAATTAAGTACCTACTTATAAAAGGGCCTTGATTGGTGGTCTGCATGAAAATCCATTGCTTCTTTCCTATAAAATGATCAAAATGACAATAGTTAAGAATTGCATAAGAAAATAATTATCATTTAGCTTATAATAAAATAAAATCCCTTAAATTTATATTTTTTCCTCTGCTTGTGAATTAGTAATTTTTCACTAAGTATTCTGTCAGATCCCTCCCTTTCTGAAAATATTTTATGAGTAGAGGCAATATATACTTTCCTACTCATGTAATACACCATCTATCTTTCTTTTCACCAACATCAATAACATTCTTCTTAGTAAAGCATCACAAGAATGAAGAAGCAAGAATCCAATGGACTCAATTCTAATATGAAGGCAGTAGATGATCTAATACTAGTTGGGTGACAGTGGAGGGAGTGGGTAGAGGGGAGAAGGGAAAGGGATAGGAGGTTTTGGTGTATGGCTCACCTTTTGGGGGCGGGACACATTTCCAAGAGAGACTTTACTTAACAAATGCAATCAGTGTAACTTAATTCTTTGTACCCTCAATGAATCCCAAACAATTAAAAAGAAAAAATAAAACCCATAAATCCTTTTATTTATTTTATATTTTTAGAGACAAGGTCTTGGTATGTTGTCCATGTTAGAGTGCAGAGGTACAATCATAGTTCACTGTAAACTTGAACTCTTGAGCTCTAGCAATCCTCCCACTTTAGCCTCCCAATGTACTGAGATTACAGCAAAATTCAACATTTCAGGCTTACGCCCTAATTTGGAATGCAAAGATTTTTAAGATTTTATACATACAAAAATGAATCCATATAGCAATTTATATCAGGCATATGCTTATTCTAATCAAATATTCTGAAATATTCGCTTTGACTATAAACAGATTATTAAAATATAACTATGCCAATATAGAAAATAAAATTCATCCCCAAGACATGGGGAGGAAAAGAAAATCCACGTTTTTCCCGAGTCAATTATAGCCATGATTAAATTGTTATATTGACTATGTTGAAACATATTGTATATTTTGAAATAGGTATGATTACCTTTGTTTTACATTAAAAAAAAGAAGGAAATTCAGCATGATTTTATATATATATATATATATAAATACATTTTTTTTTTTAAGAGATAAAGTCTTACTTTATTGCCCTTGGTAGAGTGCTGTGGCATTACAGCTCACAGCAACCTCCAACTCCTGGGTTTTGGCAATTCTCTTGCTTCAATCTCCCAAGTAGATGGACTACAGGCACCCGCCACAATGTCCGGCTATGCTTTTGTTGCAGTTTGGCCAGGGCTGGGTTCAAACCCACTGCCCTCAGTACATGGGGCTGGTGCTCTACCCACTGAGTCACAGGCACCGCCCCTCAGCATGATTATATAATTTGTCAAAGTCAAAGAGGTCAACAAGGAGATTCAAACCCAAATATGACTGCAAATTTCTGACAGCTTATGTTCTTTTTAATACCAACTGCAGGGAAAAAATTCTAGAGGGTGAGAATTCACAAAATTGATATATTGTATATATTGTAACACAGCCTAAACAGCAATAAAACTGAATATCCAGAAGACTCACATGGGGGGGGGTAAATTAGAAGAGTTAGCAGCAGAATACTAAAATGACCAATTCTAAACTTTTCAATGATGAAAAGCTAACCCACTAAAAAGGAAAAAAAAATCATATTCTTTAATATGAATAAAAAATCTTATTATTACTAAAAGTTTCCATATTTTCTTCCAATATGTCACTGATTCCATAATAATCTCTATATGAAATCTAAAACTGAAATCAGAATTAGAGCTCATGAATTTCTTTCCTATGATTCAATTTATCTAATTCCTCCATTAAAAAGTTGAAAAGGAGAGCAGCACCTGTGGCTCCAAGGAGTGGGGCGCTGGCCCCATATGCTGGAGGTGGCAGGTTCAAACCCAGCCCCAGTCAAAAACTGCAAAAAAAAAAAAAAAGTTGAGAAAGAGACAGATATTAACAAGTATGTCACTAACGAGAGTAGTTCTTCGTTATTGTTTTGCCATGCTCTGTTGTAGGGCTTTTCTTTTTATTTTTTTTGAGACAGGTCACCCACTCATTCTGTCACGCAGGTTAAAAGGCAGTGGTGTCATAGCTCACTTCAACCTGGAACTCCTGGGCTCAGAGGATCTTCTTGCCTTAGCCTCTAGAGTAGCTGAGGCTTTAGGCCTACACCATCATGCCCAGCTAATTTTTCTCTCTCTTATAGAGACAGGGTTTTGCTGTTTTGCTTAGGCTAGTCTTGGTGATCCTCCTGCCTCGGCCTTCCAAAATGCAGGGATAAGAAGCATGAGTCACCACACTCAGCAGTTTTGTTGTGTTTTTTTATGAGGAAACTCTTTCACAAAGATCTATCCATTAATTCTTTCAAGAAATATTTACTTTAGTGGCTACCTTAAATCAGGCAGTGATCCAAGAACTAAAAATACCAATTCAGATAGAACTTAGCTGCTACCTTTTAGATATTGTGAAGATGAAAGAACCAATGTTTGTACAAATAATTTTAGAAAAGTTTTATACATGGAGAGAAACTACCTCACGATCTCTCCTGCTCTAACTTACTTACTGGGTATGCCAAGAATGCAAGCTTCTAACTGCTCTTTATACTAGTCATTTCTCAAGGTTGTGTTTACAGCAAATAACCTTGAGGGATGAGGTAATTTATCTCTTTAGTACAAAGAGCAGGCTTGTTTATTGCTTGGTAATGAAACAGCTGGTAATGAAAATTCACTTTTCTTCACTTATGATGCAACCCACTGTGTACACAGCGTTCACCCATGCCTGTCATTTTATCCCTACGGGACATAGAGGCAAGGAGAACAAATGAAAAAGAAGCACGATGCGCATGCTGCTTGCTATATAACATAATAGAGTCCTTTGTTCCTGACCCAGAAGTCTCGTGTCTTCTGCAGCATCCATGAAAAAGGAACAGACCAATTTACTAGCTTGTATATTGAATAAAAATCCTAGGTTCAACTGTTATTGTAATAGAAATATATGAGGTGCTATGAATAATTTAAAAGCAGTTTTTTGTTGAATGAAGATCTGTTAGACATTTGAGTTGGGCCTGAATAATGAGCAGGAGAGGAGTGGACAGAAGACAAGGCAGAGCATTCAGACAGAACAAAATTGTATGCAAGAGAGATCAAGCATAGCATATTCAGAGAACTGCAACCTAGGTATCCCCTAAGAGGGATGTCCAGGCTTTTTTCTTTTCTGCCACACACTGGAAAAGTGAGAGTTGTCCTGGGCCACATATTAAATACACAAACACTAATGAGAGCTGATGAACAAAGAAAAAAAGTCCATGCATACGTTTCTTATCTGACAACGCAGATAAGCAAAACAATTCTCAAATAATCTGTATGTGGCCCAAAGGTTGCAGGTTGAACACCCCTGCAGGAGTGACAAATGATGGGCCTATTAAGGTAGGAAAGCCAGATTACCCAGGGTCTGTTTACTCCATCAGTGAGCTAGTCCATTTTTTCCTGCAGATGATTTGGGAACCACTGAAGGATTTAAGGAAGGGAATGGTAACATGGTCAGATTTTCATTTTGTCAGTCTCATTCTAATGGCAATATAAAGATTGGTATGACGTAATATTGGGGTAGGAAATGACCCACTGAAGAACAGAAAATAAGTCTAAAAGTAGAGAAATTAGTTAGTAGTAACCTATTTTGATGCTGTGAAAACTTTAACATGAACCTATAGAAGCCTAATTGAGGCAGCTGCAATAGGAAGTATAAGGAGGGACTGGATCCCATGGACATATAGCAAACAGAAGGAAAAAGGCTTAAATATATACATATATATGAAGAATGGGGGAGCAGCAGGATGAATCGAGGTTCACATTCACACTGAAAGTTGCAGAGGGAAGTCAGAGCTGGGGACGTATCTGAAATGTGGCAATAGATAAAGACATAGACCAGGCTACCTATGGGAACTATAAAGAAAAGAACAAGCATAGAACCTGGAGAAATACCTACCTTAAGAAAAATATGTAACCATAGCAAGAGGTTATTGAAATGATGGGAACAGTCATTGAGATGAGGACGCAAATGATCTATAGAGCTGGGGTCCTGGGTGATCACTCACAGAGATGTTGAGGCCATCCTGTCAGGAGAAGTTGGAGTGGAAAGAGGCTGTAAACCAGGGCCCACATCCTCCATGAATGTGGAGCTGATGAGCTGAAAGATGGAAATGAGACCCAGTGGATAGGAATACTGTTGAATGGTGTGCCTTTCCAAAGATGAGTGGTTTTGTGAAGACAAACAGATGTTTTCAGAAAAGAGCTAAAATATTGATGCTATATCATTACTCTGTCACATAAGGAATATTCAAGAATGAGTAGCCCACAGAGCTTAAAGGAAATGGCTATCCTTAGAGAAGACTCATACATCAACTAAAGGAAGTACGAAAGAAGGGAGTGGGGCGGCAGTAGCACAATCTGTACGGTGCACTCTATCTGGGTGAAGGGCACATGGTGTCTGTAACTTTGACTTAATCTGTACAAAAACAAAGTAAACAAAACATGTGTATCCCTGATATTCTGAAATTAGAAAAAAAGAAAAACAAAACACAGCACACAAGTATGTTTGTTGACAATGAAATGTGACTTCCTGAGGGGCCAGTAAAAAGGGTTTGGTAAGAGAGTGGTGGTCAGAGGTGTGGTCAGAGGACTACTGGGAAAGGAAATGTATAACAACAAATGAATGAAAATTTATGTGAGTGAGTAATTGAAAGGGCTTGCATTTGTGGCACGCCAAAAGATGAAGACCTTTATAAGGTGTGGATGTAATTAATAAGCCTCAAGTTTTCAAAGAAACCTTAGCAAATTTATACCCTGTGGTGCTCTTGACGTGTTAATTGATTCTATCATCTTTGAGACATTAAGATAAATCAGCTGTATCTTTATCAGGGGAATCCTGCGGCTAATTTATCAAACACCGTAACCCTCATAACGTCACAAGATAGGTCCTTTTATAACTCTCGATCTGCAAACTCTAGATCTGCTCACAGTCGTGAGCTGTTCAGAGTAGCACACCTTGTAAGTGGCACAGTTAAAAGCAATCTGCCTCTAGACTTGGTGCTTTAAAATGTCAGCCTCCTACTTCTCTAGAAAATATGTGAACTAGGAGATCTTACATAGGGGAAATATTAAAATGAAGCATATGCTGTTGTTGGGGTAAAACTGAGGGCATTAAGGTGTCCAGGGCCCAGACAGATCAAAGCTCCCTGAATACCCACTGCTCTCCACTGTCTCTGCTCTCGCAGAAACAAAAGCACTTTTGACTAATGGAACAGATAGGCATAAACTGATGATTTCTTGAAGCAGGGGAAAAATACCTGACCAGAACAAACAGACAAACAAACAAACAAAAACCTAGTGGAGAAACACAAGAATCCTACAGGAGCTAGCTCCTGCTAACTGCTACGTTCCTGCCCCTACAGATTCTGTGCTACTGTGACATTCAATAGGCCTCTGCCCTACTAGATGCCCCATCTCCCTTCTCCATCCTCTGGAAAGTTGCAGTCTTTGCTTTGCTTACCTGGTATAAATTTTTTTGAAAAAAACGAGTGTCCAAAATCATGGAAAGATTATTTGTGTGTTTTTTTTCCAAAGGCTTTCTAAAAAAAACTGAAGAGAAAGTTGTTCCCATCCTCTATTCTTTGTTTGGATATGATGAATATTTTCCTTTCCATGGCCAAGGTAGAAACACAGTTTTACCATGGAACTGGAGTTACTTTCTTTATGACAGAAAGGGCTAAATAGTATATGCAAACCTTATTTTCACTAAGTACAGTAGAAAAGATCTCGTCAGATGGGTTAGATTGCTTTTCAGAGAAGTAAAAAGGTGTACTTACATATTGGTATGCATCAAGAGGAGCTAAATGTAAACACTTCCAAGTGCACCACTTTTGGAAAACTCAACAATACCATCCCCTTGTTAAATAGAAACAATCAGATATTCATTTCCTCTATCACTTTTATATAGTGACTATACTTGACAATTTACAAGAGATTATAATTATCAAGCATTGGTGTAAAAAAGCAGATAGTGTCATGAAAGATAATAGTTAAATGAGGCATATATAATTTGACAACTCCTAATTGTTTACAGTTCAATGGTTATTTGTGATTACCTGTTATCTTGTTCTCATTCTGCTAAGATTACTATTCTATTCTTAACCATTAAGTAGGAGGCTTCTTATTTCAAACAATGACATGAAAGATAAAAGATCATTTTTTAAAAAGGAATTTAGACATTATATGACTGAAAATGATCAAGAGATTACCTTGAAATCATCATCATTTTGAGTTTGGTTACAGTAAATCCAGCTTTGTTTATTATGTCAATTATTTCTCCAGCCTTTGAGACTGCATCTGGTTTAATCAGGGCTAATGTTCTGTAAAGAAATAAAAAATAGGTTTGAAAATAAAAAAATACTTCAGCAGCTTTTATTTGTAATTCTCAAGCGATGGTAGTTCCCTTAATAATCATCCTAGACCATCAAACTTTGAAATTCATTATATATGAGTATATTAAAGATGCATTTTAAAAACTTATACTATGTAAGTTTAATATTTGTTCCATTATATCAAAATTAGATACCAAATTTGAAGGAAAAAAATCAAAATTTTTATCTTTATCTGCCCATATTAGAAAATACATATATTTAAATTTTCTATTTCTTAGAATACATTTCTTATAAAGGACTAATCTCTAAAAAGTTATACTAAACATATTAATAGCTTGGTTTTGTTCTCTTAGATTTCCATACATGTATGCTATGTAGTTGGTTCAGCACTGATTTAGAAATAATTATAAATTCTTCTCTTGACTCTTTATTCATAGCATGAGTGATACACAAAGAAACAAATCTCCTCTCACTCAACAATATATATGAATAGCAAACTCCATGCTAACTTTTAAAATCATCTTTTCCCCCAAGAAGATACGTTGGAGCAATGTACTTTCCCCCTCTGAAATCTCAGAATTAATAAAAATTTGGAGATGGAGGTCATGTTAGTATTCTCATTTTACTGATGAGAAAAGCAGGCATGCCTGGGGGCAAAACACAATTGTAAGAGGGACTTTTCCCAACAAATGCAACCTGTGTAACACGGTTTCTTGTACCCTCAATGAATCCCCAACAATAAAAAAAAAAAAAAGAAAGAAAGAAAAGCAGGCATGCCAAAGAGAGAGACCATGCCCTACGTCACCCAGCTAGTCAGTAGCATGTTTAGTACAAAACACCCAACTTACTAGACTCCCATGTCTATGTTCCTTCCACATCACAAATAACGTTACTACTATTAAAAAGGGGCATCATTACCAAATTCTCCAGAATAATATTTGCAAATGCAAGATAAAACCCAGATTATGTGGGGTAGTTCAGTTTATATGAGAAGGAATTACTGCCACTCTCCCTTCTGTATTTTCAAGTGTTCCCACAACATTGGCATTAATTCAAGAAATCCATAAAAGGAGAACAGTTGACCTTTTCATTGGTGGCTTTGTTCACTGACAAGAAAAACATAGCTGAAAATGTATCTTAAATGTACTTACTTACAATAATTTATGGTTGAGATTTAAAACTATAAATTACAAAAGAAATCATTCATCTTACTCTGTTTGTTACAAATTATACCAGATAATCTTTTTCTTTAATTTGAAACAGATGACTTACTTATATTACTTTATATTATGTGGTATCATAGAAAATACATGTACAGTTAAAACTTTTTTTAGGTTGCATTATTTAAATATCACTAGCCAAACTGATCTATAAATTATCTATGCTACACTCTAAAAGAACAGTTCATTAACCATAACTCTTAAAGAAAATATAAAACATAGTAGCAATCATCAGTTTCTGGAAACAAGATGCAATGTGAAAAGTCCAAAGGCAGGCCAGGCGCAGAGGCTCATGCCTGTAATCCTAGCAATCTGGGAGGCCAAGATGGGTGGATTGCTTGAGCTCAGGAATGAGCTCAGCCTGAGCAAGAGTGAGACCCCTGTCTCTAAAACCTAGCCATGCACTGTGGCAGGTGCCTATAGTCCCAGCTACTTGGGAGGCTGAGACAAGAAGATCTGTTGAGCCCAAGACTTTGATGTTGCTTTGAGCTGTGATGCCACAGCTCTTTACCCAGGGTAACAAAAGTAAAAACTCTGTCTCAAAAAAGAAAGAAAGAAAGAAAGAAAAGTCCAAATCTGATAGAACTTACTTTAAAATATAATTTCATTTTCTCTTTAAATGCCTACAGGGGAGAACAGGTTGATTACACAATTAATTACACTAAATAAATTCCTCTGTCATGTCTTTGCAGCTTAATTGTTCAAGCGGTAATGATTAAATATATTTTAGAGGGGAAATAAGACATCAAGAATCCAGGAATTGTGTGTTATTTAAAAGTAAAGATAGCACATAAGGAAACAAAAGGGCCACAAAAATATATTAAGAGTGCCTTTGTTATCTACTGATGAATAACAAACCACTCCAATATACATACGGTGGCTTAAAACAACAATTTCTTAAGGTTGCATAGGTTGGTTGGGTAGTGGTTTCACCTGGGATCCTTCATACAGCTACATTCATCTAGAGCAGTGGTTCTCAACCTTCCTAATGCCACGACCCTTTAATATAGTTCCTTATGTTGTGGTGGCCCCCAACCATAAAATTATTTTTGTTACTACTTCACAACTGTAATTTTTCTGTGATGGATCGTAATGTAAATATCTGATATGCAGGATGTATTTTCATTGTTACAAAGAAGTCGTGACCCACAGGCTGAGAACCACTGATCTGAGGGTCAGCTGGAGGGTACACGCAGCTGAAATGGCTCAGCTCCTCTTCCTGTGGTCTTACATCCTTAGGGAGGCTAGACCAGGCTTCTTCATATACAGCCACATAGAGACCAGTGAGCACCCACTTATCAAGAGCCCCCTTGATACATGTTTGCTGATGTCCCTTTGGCCAATGCAAGTGTCATGGTCAAGCCCAGAGTCATTGCAAGAGGAGACTAGAAAAGAACATGGATACCAGGAGGGGTGATTCATTGGGGGCCGTCAATGTAACAATCTACCACAGTAATTCCCTTGCCTGAACTGAGGCAAGTACTATAGAAGCAGTGTGGATACTCTCAAAAGAAAGCAAAAAATCATGATTACCACTGACTTAGCATTAGACAATACTGTTTTCCATGAAACCTATAAATATGTTACTTTACATGGCATAAGGGACTTTGCAGATGTAATTAAGATTCTAAACCTTAAAATGGTGGAAATTATTCTAGATTACTCCCAAGTAGTAATCACATGAGTCCTTAAAATCAGAGATCTTTCCTTGCTGCTGAGAACCAGAAAGATGTCTGAGAAGGACTCAGCCTGCTAACGCTGGCTTTGAAGATGAAGGGGGTGGGAGGCACATGCCAAGAATGTGGGTGGTTCAAGAAGCTGGAAAAGGCAAAGAAATGGATTCTTCCCTAGAGCCTCCAGAAAGCAATACAGCCATACCAACACCTTGATCTCCTGGTGAGGCCTGTGTTGGACTCCTGACCTATGGAACTATAAGATAATAACTTTATATTGTTTAAGTAACTGACTGAGTTTGTGGTAATTTGTTATGGCATCAATAGAAAACTACATAGAGAAAAAAACAGAAAAAAAACCTCACTTAATTTTTAAAAAGGCAAGAAACATAGAAAAGCAGAAAAAATAGCAGAAATATGTATAATACTACCAATAATTACGGTGTATGTAAGTATATATCTACCAACCTCACCAGTGAAAATCTAGAGGTTTTCAGATTGAATTTTTTTAAAAAGAACTATTGTTGTTTATGAGATACATACATATTTAAAGCATAAAATGCCAAGGCTAAAAGAGATGGCAAAAGACATTAATTAATCCAAACAGACAATCAATCAAACCCTTCTTAGGGAAAGATGGCTGTGTAAGGAGCTGAAAAAGAAAATTCAACTCACATCTGTTAAGTAACCAAGAACCATCTGAGTGAGAATTACAGATCTGGAAAGGCAGAATTTGATTTTCTCTTATAGAAAAAAGAATCTTAACTTCTCCCTGGGAATTTAATAATAGGAAGGTGCTTTCCATTGCATAAATTGGGGGATATTTATGCTGTCATTGTAGGTATCATATAACTGATAGTAAGTCATTTTGGACAAAGAGACCACAGATAAGTAAAGATGATAAAACGACTGGGGGGTAAGTATTTTAGCAAAACTGAACCAAGGTCTTCCTCTAATGTATTAAGGTACCAAAACTTAAACTGGTCATCACTGGTTCTAGGATAATATATAAAGTAACAGTAATAATTGGTATTGAGGAGGTGGTTTGTTTTCCAAAGGTGAGACTAAGATGAAATGAATATTTTGCTGGTCTCCCCTGAGAAGCAGACTTAGTATACTTAGCTTGTCAGGCTAGCTGGCCTAAAGGTGTAAAACACAAGACAGAGAACAACCATGGATATGTACACTTGCTCCTCAGGAGTAAAGTGACTTCTACTCCAACCCTAGGAGAGGGCACCCCCTTCTCCATTCCCTCCATTTGCTCCTCATCTGGCCACACTAAAGAGTTGTTGGTCATATTGGCCCTGCCTCTTTTCTCAGAGGGTGCATAGGCCACTGTTTTCCTGCTTCCACAAGTGAAGCACATCTGGGTCAGAGTCCAGCACCTGCACAGAAGCCTGTGTCTCTAGTGCTCTTTTTTCCTCTGTTCCGTGGGCTAGGACACAGGCAGAGAACCCTGGGAAATGTGTTCTCCAGGGTGCTCTGCAGAGCTATCTCTCCCCAAGTTCCAAATCAGCAAAAGGGGAGGGTAGGGGGTAGGATGAAAGAAGTAGGAATAGAATGAAATATAGCTTTTACCAGAGAGCGTAAGGAAAATTAATAGTTTGGCCAGCATCCTGTGAAAGGAATGCTTATACACTGATGTTATTGTGAATTATAAAATAGTACAACCTCTATGGAAAACAATATGGAGATTCCTCAAAGAGCTAAAAATAGACCTACCATTCAATCCAGTAATCCTACTACTGGGTATTTACCCACAGTAAAATAAATCATTTTACAAAAAGACACCAGCAGGCAAATGTTTATTACTACAATTCACAATTTGAAAATGTAGAATCAACC
The DNA here is from genome assembly GCA_963573935.1 of Arctocebus calabarensis. Lineage (NCBI taxonomy): Eukaryota > Metazoa > Chordata > Mammalia > Primates > Lorisidae > Arctocebus > Arctocebus calabarensis. The sequence goes on from CAUYON010048685.1 coordinate 12,060, forward strand.
CAAGTGCCAAATTAATGGGTGATTGATAAAATGAGGTATCTGTATACCAGGGAATACTATTCAGTTATAATAAAGAATGAACTAATGTCTTTTGCAACAATTTAGATGGAACTGGAGACCATTTTCCTAAATATCCAAAGAATGGAAAGACAGACACTACATGTACCTGGAAAGACAGGAAATACCTGATGAGCACACATGTATATGGAAGGAAGTAAAACTCACTGGAAACCAAGCAGAGGGGAGGGGAGGGAAGGGGAGTAGGGGCCATGGGTAAAAACCCACCTAAGGGGTACAACAAAGATTATCTGGGTAATGGGCACCCTTATAGCCCTGACTCAAGCGTTGCAAAACCAATCCAGGTTTTTGGTCCTCCAAACCAAAAACATTTGTACCCTGTAATATTTTCAAATTAAAATGAACACAAGAAAAAAAATAAAGAAAAAGGAAACACCAATGTTCTCACCTTAAAAAGAATGTAGGAGGATAGAAACAAGGTATAAACTAAAACAAGAAAAATAACAAACTTTATTTTAATCCACATCTGGATCTCGTGACAGTTCTCCACGAGTTAACAATCTGGAAAGGAGAATGGAGATTTTGTGGGGGTTTTCGCAGTTTTTGGCCCGGGGTGGGTTTGAACTCACCACCTCCGGCTATGGGGCCAGCGCCCTACTCCTTTGAGCCACAGGCGCCACCCAAGAATGGAGATTAATTGAGTTTAAGAGATAATGAGAAGCTACCATAAGGTACATAGGATATGAAGAATAGAGAAATAAGAGAGATTTTTGAAAGAAGTAAGTAAATTGATAAGATTAGGTTTCCATCTGGATATAGGAATACACAAAAGATGAACTTGGGGAGAGCTTCCAATTTTTGAAGTCTGTGATTAGATGAATGTGGTGCTAGTAAATACAAAAGCAACAGATCTTCAATGAAAGTAATTAATCTAACTTTAGATTTGTTATTTTTAAGTGCCTATGAGGAACCCAGGTGGAAAGGTCCAGACTAACATTTGGTTTTGCAGCTGGACTGATGCTATAAATTTGGAAAGGGACATATAGTTGGAAGTCAAGGGAATACATAGAATCCTCTGGGAGAGTGAACAGAATGAGAAAAAAGGACCACATCCCAGACTCTGCGGAACACTAGGAGTCAAAATGATTCTGAGAAGAAATAGCCAGAGAGACAGAGACAAAACCTGGGGTGCAGTGCCATAGCAACCAGGGGAGGAGAAAGGAAAAGCCCCTCAAGTATTCTAAACTTCATTTATTCCAGTTGGCATTTGTTAATTATAATGTCTTTTAAATCATTTGTACCTTATATCCCAATATTACAATCCTGCGTAAGCATATAATGCCTGAACCCCATTTTGAAGTCAAAATAGTCAAGATTTTATAATATTTTTCTCTCAATAAAATTTCTTTCAATAGATGTCTGCTGACATTTCCAAATTTTCAAACACAAAAAATGTAAATAGTTCATATGAATCGAATTCTAATCTCAGAAACTGTATGTTCATTCATAACTATATATGTCTAAAAAATAAAGTATGATTTCACTACTTAAAAAGAAAAACTTATGACTTGTACCTTTGCAATAGGCTCCATAGGAAGTGTTAAACGTAAATGTCTTAACACAATAATCAAGTAAATGAGGCAAAAGCTATATTATTTAGTTTGATGTAAGCACATCAAATTGTATAAAAAATCAACACATTGTACCCCACATATGCATAAATATATTCATGACCTATGTGTATATGACTTAATAAAAAAACTTATAAATAAGTTATGTTTGGGCTAAAAAAACAGTTGAATTTATTGGGCTATATTAGAAAACCAAAAGATGATTTAGGCCAATTCCCCTGCCTCCAGGAAGAAGTATTTGTAAACTCTTTCTAAGCACAAGTCCCAACTAAAATACAGTAGATAGAAGTGTGCCTCAAAGTCAGACTTCTACACTCAGTGGGAATTGGAATGTTGAGGCCAGCTTGTGAGCTAAACTAAATTATATCATCTAGATAATTACCTCCTAATTAATTGATAGGCTCCATGGAGATCAAGTTCACCAGTCCCCCTGAATATAGGCTTTACTCCAAAAAGAAAGGACTATGTACTTAGTTCATAAATTTACTTAGTTCATAAATTCTCTTTGACATTATACAAAACTGAGAAATAGACTAAATTATAGCTAAGTATATTACACAGAGTTGTTTCTATGGGACCCTGATAGATATACACATATATTTCCATATGCTTACCTTTTGGCATTTAAATAAAACAATATATCTTTGAAACTTATTCAAAAGAAGTTTATTCAAATCATCCAAAAGGTTGCTGGATTTACTAACCCATAAACAGTTAGGAAAGAATCAAAGAGAAAATACTGAAACAATTTATGTCAGCAAAATATATAACACAGTGTATATTTTCAGGAACAATATTAATGAAGCCCCAATATTTCAAATTTGTTTTCATATTACAATAGAATTCTTCTTTTCTTTCTGTTTTAAAATCAGTCCCATTCAGTAGCATTTGCCAGAATAATTAATGAGAAAGTTAGTAGAAAGAAAATAGATTTTAGAGGAAAACACAACAGGATTTGATGGTTTCCTTTTACTTTTCTAGTTGTGCGACTATGACCAAGTTACTTACCCATTCTATAAAATAGATTTAGCAACATTTACTTCAAATAAATCAGAGCAACGACATTTAAATTATAATTATTACTGCTGATTCTTTATTTTGATTGAGTCAGACTATTAATCTTGACTTCCTAATTCATTAACTTTGAAGGGATGAAAATGAAATTTGAAGGGTTCTTGTACAAAAGTGTATATAAAGTGCCTATTGCAACAATTGGCATGTGCTCCACAAATGAAAGCTATATATCTATATTTTTATTATATATTTATAAATGATAATAAATATATTAATATATATTTATTGATCATAAGTAAAAGAAGTATGGTTGGCATTTCCTTAATCCCATACACTTTTACCTTAAGATCTCATAACAATAAAATATTTCTATTTATTTGATATCCTAATTTTTTTTTCCTATTTCACAGTTATCCTGGGAATCTTTGTCCTTCTTTTTCTATGAGGCATTCACTATCATCACCACCTGTGTAATAATGCCACACTGGGCATCAAATCACCTCAAGAATTATAAAAGGCTTATAAAGAAAGGCTAGAGAAGGCACAGAAAGAGATACCATAATCCTATGGAGGTGATTCAGACGTTAGGCAAAGAGCTAGTTATCTGGGTAGTAGACCTCAAAATAGTTTTTGTATATTTTTATACATATGTATCTTACACATATCCACCAATGATCCCTCTTTGTAATTACAGCAACAATTCCTGTATACATGCAAAATATTTCCTAAAAATCACATAAAATGTAAGTCACAGAAATTAGAGACAAGAATAATAACAAAGGAATTTAAATTTCACTCCAAATATAGTTAATTCTCAGAAAGATGAAAGTCATAAATGTAGAGATTGAAAAGAAAATGTTTTTTTTTTTTTGCAGTTTTTGGCCGTGGCTGGGTTTGAACACACCACCTCCAGCATATGGAGCTGGTGCCCTACTCCTTTGAGCCACAGGCACCACCCATAAAATGTCATTTTGATAATACTAAAAATTGATGTTCAGATCAAAAGTCTGTTTTCTATAGTGTAATTTTCTGCTGCATCCCAACTTGTTTTCTCTTTTAAATTAAAACAGAAAAAAAGAAAAAGCCAGAATGACAAATGTAGTTCTGACAAATACAAGAGGCACACACAGAGGGCACCAAGCTGTACTTCTCTACTTCACAGGAAGAGCCCCTAGCAATGGGAGGGAGAAAGAAAGCAGGAATGCCAGCCAGGGGGAAGCTCCTCCTTCAGACCTACCATAACTTAGACATTTTCAATGATGTAAATTCATTCATTCATTCTTTTAAAAAAAATTGTGGGCCACACCCTGTAACTAACTTACTATTAGAGGTATCACTACAATAGTTTTTAGGGATACAGTTGTGAACAAGATAGATAAGTTTCTTTCTTTTTTTTTTAACAACACTCATAATGTCTTTCTTCAACTGATCAGTCAATATTTATTGGACAATATGTCTGTGAATAATGCTCCAGAGTACACTACACTAGTTACAAACAATATAGACAAAAACTTCCTTGCCAACTAGATCAAAGGTCCTCCCTCATTCAAGAACAGGGAGGAAATGGAAAAAGGGAAGAGTAGATAATAAATTTTAAATTATATTCATTAATTCATTCAGCTAATACAGACTAGGTACTTGTAGTGTGGGAGGAGTTGAACTAAGTGCCACAGGAAATATAAATGAATTAAGATAGAACGAGGACATGTACAATTATGATATTTCAATTATAAAATTGGGGGAAAAAGAGACAGAATGAGAACGACCATTCTCCAAGTACTATCTGTCCACTCTCCTATGGTTAAATTCTCCCATTGTTGTTCGGACTGCCTTTGAGGGCAAAGTCAAATAAAAAAAGATTATGTAATTGGTTTCTTACTTTTCTTTCCGACTGCCCAGTTGACGAGCTGTATATTGATCCCCATAGTCAACTAACACCAGTTGTCGAGAAAAGACATTCACTTTGTTGCCTATATATAAATCTTCCAAGTGCAGGTTGTCATATTTGGTCCTCTTTAAAAAGGTACGATGATTCTTTACATCATGCTAGAACCAAAAACAATATAATAAACAAAAAGTAATCAATAAGGAATATTCATCTGATTATAAAGTAGAAATAGTCCTTAATTCTATCTTACCAGAGATAGATTACATTCCATTCCTTTTTTTCTACAAATACAAACCACAATTTTTTATATTACTTAATCTACTTCTTAATCTAATCCAATTAAACAAATCTAACATAAAAGCTTCTTATTAGAAATGTAATATTTAAATCCTGAATATAAAGATTTTTTTATTGCCAGATTGTTTCAGCAAATTAGTGCCTATGCAATCCCAAAGAAAGTCATACACCCAAATTTCTGCTTTCCTGTGTACACAAAATCCCATCAACAAATAGATCTATTTGTTAAAAGTGTTACCAATGAAAGGACACAAATAAATAAAATTCAAAATTAAAGATCCTCTTCAATTTGACTTCTTGCAGTAGTAATGGTGATATACACAGATATACAATTTGCACACAACCTTTATGGCTACCCTATTTATGAGCATAATCCTTATCTATAAAAATTTATCAATTATTGCTTAATCTAAAATATGAAAAATCCCACTTCAGTTTTCTCACCCAAAAAATTTGCCTATTTTTGACATTAAAAATAAAGGCTCAAGGGTGGCTCAAAGGAGTAGGGTGCCGGTCCCATATGCCGAGGTGGTGGGTTCAAACCCAGCCCTGGCCAAAAGCTGCAAAGAAAAAAAAAAGAGGCACAAAGTTATGTTCTTATATTAGAATTATAATGAATTTTAAAAAAAGCATTCGTATATATATATAAATGTATTTTAAAAAGTAATTATATACAAGGCAATCCTATTCTTCTCCCTATCTCCTAATCACCCCCTTTGCCAACATTCAAGAAAAGCAAGGCTCACTTACCATTTCAACAGATCCATCTCCTGGGTAAAATAAAAGTTCATAACGTCGAAGAAGTGAAGCATTTGGATCATACCATTCTGCAATGAAAACAAATCTTTCACTATGATTCTGCAAAAAAAGACAAAAAAATTTTAACACTAACAGATAAAGAATAAGGACTCTTACATAAGTCATACAAAATGAAAGCAAGAATTACCAAACATTTGCAAAAAACAAATTTGCTACTACCCAATATGTTTTTTCTGCTTTTCAACAAAATATTAGTTTTCAACACATCCTTGGAAACATTTCTTTTTAATTTCTCATTAAATAACCTTAGATATCTTAAAGGTTTATGAATTGTTTAATATATCATAGCCATCCAATCATCCTGAGTAAATTAACATTTTTTAAGAACCTGAGCTCCTGGTCTGACTACTGTAACAATTCAAAGTCCTTCTGAAAGTTTACATACAAAGAGATTCCCAATAAATTAATAGTTAAAATAATTTTGAAGGAATAATTCCCAATGACGTGAAGTTTTAACTTTCCTAAATTTAAGAATCCAGCAGTAGAATATTGTTGTCATTAAAATTAATAGCAAACATCCTCTCTCCTTAGTAATTGCATAGGATAGTATCTTTTCATAGACATAGTAGGAAAATGTCAGTTTAGGTAGGATCTTTGGGAAGCAAATACCAAGACAGGGCTGAACATGGAAGAATTTCATAAAGAGAAATTCCTGTAATGGAAAATGAGGAGGGAGCCGAGGAAGACGGTGAAAGCTGGCAGACCGCAATGCAGATCTGACCTGAGCGAGGAGAGAGGCGGGGAAGGTTAGGCGGATTCATCCTCATCATGGTTTAGCAAGCCCATCAGGGAGCGCAGGAGCCAGGTAGCCAGCAGAGGAGCGCCAGGACTCCCAAGGACAGGCAGGGCAGATTGAGAATCCTGCTCCTCTCCGTTTCAGCCCTTGGCAAGTCCTAAAGCACTGAAGAAACAGGGGATTTCAGAGCACAGCGCCTGGGGACCTTGGTCGTTTAAACTTCCTGTAGTTGGATGTCTCCAAGGTGCATTTTTATGGGTACCAAAGATAATAAAATGAAAAAAAAAAAAAAAAAAAGGTCAAATATTGGCCCTTGACTAACAGATAGGATTTCTCATTTTATACGTTAGTAAAACTACCCTGGGCACTCGAAAGGTCTTTCAGTACAATAAGCAAATGAAGATGTAAGGAAGAGAATGTAGGCGTTTTGTTGTTGTCTATGTCACCTGATACTCTGGTTAAGGCATATTTGGGGGTTCTTTTTTCTGTTAATAATTGATTCATACCTTCGGCACCAGACACAACCGCTTCGGCTGGTGGGTTCAAACCGGCCCCGGCCAGCTAAAAAAAAAACCAACTGTAACAAAAAATAGCGGAGTGTTGTGGAGGGAGCCTGTAGTCCCAGCTACCTGGGAGGCTGAGGCAAGAGAATCGCTTAAACCCAGGAGTTTGAGGCTGCTGTGAGCTGTGACACCACAGCACTCTGCCTAGGGTGACATAGCAAGACTCTGTCTCAAATAAAAATATAGAGAGAGAGACTTTAGATACTACAGTAGAAGTTGTATGTCTAGTCATGTTTATGAGTTTATTCGTAAGTTATAACATAGATGAATAATTTTTTTTGAGACAGGGTCTCACTTTGTTGCCCTCTTTTAGAGTACCTTGACATCATAGCTCAAAGCAACCTCAAACTCTTAGGCCCACGGCATTCTCTTGCTTCAGCCTCCCTAGTGGCTGGCCCACCACAATGCTCGGCTATTTTTGTTGTAGTTGTTGTTGTTATTGTTTGTTTCTTTGTTTCACAGGCCTAGGCCAGGTTCAAACCCACCAGCCCTAGTGTACTTGGCCGGTGCCCTAACCACTAAGATACAGATGTCAAGAAGATGAATAATTTTTAAGACACTGTTTTATTTATCCCATAGTTATCCAAAATGATACACTTAAACAATGCTTCTTAGTCAAGAGAAAATACATGTAAAATAAGAGACATACTATGACATTTGTGAAAGCCTTTCTTCATACAATTTTCATATTGATTATAACAATACAGCTTTTTTGAATTTAGGTTTCACTGTGCATTCTAGTACTGTACTTCCCTTTTAATATAAAAATTAAATATTAGTAATTTTAAACAAAATTTTTTACTATCTATAATATTTGTTGAAATACATAATTGAAGTATTGCCTTCACTAAAATAAATACAATTATAAAATGAAAGAACTGATGTATCTAACTAAGGCAAATGAAAAACCAATGAAATGTGGTCCTTTCATTTATCCACGTGGCTTAACCACCAAACTTGATAATCACACCCTTTAAATCTGAATAAAGCAGCAGAACTTTGCATAATATGCTATCCAAAAAACAGTTTTAATACAAAGAAAATAAACTTAGGAACTACTACTTTTGTATGATAAAGTGGCTTACAATAATCAAAAGATATTTTCTAAGAACAACTAGAAAAGTAAGATATTGAAGACACTGGAGAGCTTTTAAGGCAGCCAGGATATGAGGATCCAAGGTGCAGAAAGACAGGAAGCCCACTGAGGTGAGCCCAGCATTCTGTGATGCTTTACTCCCAAGGACATGTGATAAGAATCAAGTGAAGTGGGGAGAGGTTGAGAGGCCAAGGTGCAGGCAGAGAAAGCCTGTCAAGGGGTAGAGAAGATGGCAAAAAAGTGAGCTCAAACTTGTGCTTGCCCAGTGCAGCTTTTGGAAACTAACTCCCAAGCTGGGACTGTTTCAAGAGAAAAGGTTTATTAATCCAAGTACAAATTGAGTTCAAACTTGATTTAAATTTCACTTCTGATTTACCTCTCCAGTAAAAACTTTGGTTATTTTCTAGAGCTAAGTGGAATATCTAGGATATAACAATAGTGCATCTGGTCTTGACACAAAACATCCCATTCAGGTTGGAAACAGGGTCTCACTCTGCCACCTAGGCTGGAATGCAGTGGTGTGAACATAACTCACTGTAATCTCAAAGTCCTGAGCTCAAGCCATCCTCCAGCTTTGGCCTCCAGAAGAGCTGGGATTAGGAAGGTCTTTCAAATACCATTTTATTTGATTCCTTCATTTTGTGGATAAAGAAAATGATTTCCAGAGCATATAAATGACTAGCATAAAATCACAGAGCTAGTGAATAACTGAGCCAAAACTGGAAGCTTGCTTCCCACGACTCAGATCTTCCCAAATCATCAAGCTTCCAAGATCAACTCAAAGAGGATAAACTCCCACGTTAGTAGCACACAGGGATACTTGGAGGGTTTTGGCCACAGATGTTATGATAAGAATGTCACTGCCCAATGATTACATGGAAAATCCCTCTTCATTGAAGATTTCTGTTTCTATCGAAAGTACTTTGAAGTACTTTATGAAGAACATTTAAAGATTACATTGCATATAAAGATGTTTCTTAAAGAAACTGAATGTTTCCTCTTTTGAATATTTTAAATATAATTTATATATAATAAAGTAGCTGACCCCCAATCACACTTTGTTCTAGAAGTCTTAAACTCTCAAAGGACAATATGGTCTTATTATACCCCACAGTCTTAAAGTGGCTCAAACTAGAGAATGTAATGTTATATCTAGACATCTTCAAGTCTCTAAGTGTGTGGGAGGGTGTGTGTGCACACATTGAAAGAGCAGTTTTCTAAAGCATCAGTCTTACTCAATAGTAAATAATGTAAACATTTTTATATTATAATATACATGTATTTATTATTCAGTAGAGTGTAAAATTCATGTCAGGTATAAGACAAATAGGTGATTTTAAGGAAATGCTACTTGAAGGACAATCAATCCTTTGGAAAATTGAATTAAACTACATTTCTGTTTGCTACTGTTTAAAGAGAGGGCTAACTCTATAAGGGATCAAGTGAAACCTGGATTTTTTTTTTTTTTTTTTTTTTAAGAGACAGAGTTTCACTTTGCTGCCCTTGGTACAGTACCATGGTGTCACAGCTCATAGCAACCTCAAACTCTTGGGCTTAAGAGATCCTCTTGCCTCAGCCTTCAAAGTAGCTGGGACTACAGGGACCCGCCACAATACCCAGCTATTTTTAGAGACAGGGTCTTGTTCTTGCTCAGGCTGGTTTCAAACTCCTGAGCTCAGGCAATCCACCTGCCTCGGCCTCCCTGTGTGCTAGTATTACAGGCAAGAGCTATACTACCTGGCCTAAAACCAAGAATTTTTTCCAGGCACATGTATACTTAAAAAAAATCCACTCCCTCAGTTCAAGAGAAGTTTAACTAAGCTTATGTTACCACGTATAACTTTTCATTGGCCTCATACACGTCAATATTCCTGATCAGAGCCATTCCATTTCTAATAACACCGTGACAATCAATCAACAAATATCAATTGGACCTGGTACTACCAGTATTGCTGAGTGCAAAGAATGTGCCACACTAACAAATCTGCTGCTAATTCTCTCCCAGGCCTGTTGTGGCCCAGGGAAGCACCCTGACAGAAAATTACTTAACCTCTCTAAGTCTCAGGTGCTCTAAAAGGTTGCCATTAGGATTAAATGAGTTAAACTATTTGACACCGTGCTCAGTATATCAGAAGCACGCTCAAAAAATGGTGAGGTGTTGCTGGAGAGTAAGCTGGGGGAAGGGAAATAATAGTAACATCAAATAACAGTAGTAGTGACAGTGGTGGTAATATTAGTAATGATTAGGAATAATCTTTAATTTCCAATATGTGAAAATGTATATCTTTATACCTATCTTCTGCACAAGAATATCTTTTAAAAACAAACAAACAATGCCCCCCTCCCAAAAGAAATAAAATGAAATACACAGTCCTTAGAGTACACACTATTACTTGATGGAAGAAAAACATCAAGGAACTATATAGTTCTTACATATCATCACATCCTAGGAAAACCTGGCTGGCTCTTTCTGGATGATGAGTAAAGATAAATGCAGATGAAGACTCTAAAGCAGGCGACCTCAAAGTTTTTAAACAGGGGGCCAATTCACTGTCCCTCAGACTGTAGGAGGGCCGGACTATAGTTAAAAAAAAAAAAAAAAAAGAACAAATTCCTATGCACACTGCACATATCTTATTTTGAAGTAAAAAAACAAAACGGGAACAAATACAATTCACACTGAAGCATGTGGCCCGTGGGCCATAGTTTGAGGACCCCTGCTCTAAAGTGATAGCAAATAACTGGGCTATTTCATTTTCCCAGTAACGAACAAAAAAGAGATCACATTTCACTTCTGAATGCTGCTGAAATAAACCCTTAAATATGCTCCAGTCCTGAATCAAAGACATATATTATATAACTTTTTCTTTATAGTACTTCGTCCAAGCTCTCTCAGTTCCCTCAAAATTTTTACATTATCTTTTCTCAAGGCAAAATTCAAGCTGTATCTGCTCGATAAAATTCCCCATATGCCTCCCAGATGAAAGACATTTTTCAGTACTCTGAAATTCCCTTGTACTTTATCAGTCTTTGGAAGCATATTTATAGTTGTCCATAGATAGATTAGATAGATAGATAGACAGATACAGATATATAATATAGAGAGATATGTAGATATATCTTTCTACTATAATATAAGTTCCTGAGGACAAAAATGATGGGATTATTCATCTTTATTTACCCCAAAGTGCCTTCCCCAAGTAAGCACTCAGTCTATATTTATTCAATACTTCAGTGTTAGACTCATACAAAAACTAATTTCCTTTTTTAGTAACAAAATTTCTCATATGGAAATAAAAACTAATTTCTATTGAAAACTGTTTGTACAACACCCAGCACAACATATTTGAGTAAGTTTTTTATATGCCTATTTTACCTATTGTCACAAGATTAGAAGAAATTTCCTTGTTGATGTATTTATATATTTTACTACTTTGTTTCCACTTCTTAAAAACCTTACCTTGCATATTTATTAATTTAGGTGATTACTCATTGCTTGTTATTAACATTCTTACAAGTTGTTTTGTTTCATCCAAATGTATATGTACATATACTGCATTCAATCAAGCATAAGTGTAATCAATGAGCAAACACTACAGTACTTTCTAAGCTCCTACCAGGCCCATGCCTTTGGGATATAACTGAGATACCCACCCTCAACCTTTACAAACACCAGTTGGGGGACAGGGCAAGAGGAGGTATGCCACCTTTCAGATTACTAAAAAGTCAACATCAAGATTTTCTGTTCTAAATAACATAACAAGAAGCCTATAAAGTATGCTGACAGTGTTGGTTCCCTTTCTTTTGGGATAATCTTCAGCAGGGTCTGTAAAGACAGAATTGATAAAGGGATGAAATAAGTATCCCTCTAGACTTGCCCTGAGTCCTCTGTAGGGGTATATGCAGAGGTCAAATAAGGACCCTGATCCTCAGGTACTTTGCAATCATTCCAAATGGACAAATAAAGACCAATACACAGAAAGCAGCAGCAAAAATACAATACAAAATTAATTCAGAGAGGGGTGGTGTGATACAGAACTACAGGCGTTTAAGAAAAGCAGTCCGTATGGTTACGACAAAAGCCATAGAGTGCTAGGAGTAAGCACGGTGTTAATGAAACCTAAGAAGATGGAGCTTACAAGGACACAGAACGCTTGACAAAAGATATGCTTAAATTGTAAAACAAAATGAAAATAATGAAGGCACTGAGTGAACATTCTGAGTGAAGAACTATGATCATAAAGCTAATATTTAAATAATATTCATCCTAATAGGAATGTGACAGGTGTTCAATAAATGTTTGCAATATAATGGAAGAATAGATAGATGGAATGAGAAAGAGTCTAAAACAGGGAGACCAGCTGTTTTAATTTGGTCCTAAATGGAATGTTAGTGAAAGTGAAAGGAAATTGTGGATAAAAGAGATATTTTTAAGTAAGTATAATAAAACAAGGACAAGGAGGAAATATGGGTATGAGAGAGATTGATCAAAGATGTTTTCAAAGCTTCAAGTCAAAGTAAATGAGAGAATGGTGGATCTTTTCATGGATAAAAATGATGATATTACATTTAGGCCCATAAATTTGGAAGGCACAGCTTCTTATGTTTAAGCCTGTACAAAGGCACAGCTTCTAATTATTACAGTAATATTGGGGGCTATGTGACTAGAATTTGTGTTAAGAAGTGATAATTTAGGAATCAAAGTAAAAAATGTATATTAGGATAGATAAAAGCTAGCAATTTTTTGAAAAATTCCCTATGGAAAATACTTCTAGAAAACATAATAATTGTAATAACAACTCTATTATTAGTATCATTATTGTATTTAACATTTACTGAACCTTATTATGTAGCAGGTACCATAATAAGTGCTTTGCACTAGTATAGTACAATCCTTATATCAACCCTGGGAGGTTGCTATTTTCCAGAATAGGAAACTGAGGAACAGAGAGTTTAAGTATTTATTAAGTGCCAGAACCAGAATTTAAACCCAAGTCTGATAAAAAGATATTTTGCAAAATCAATAATCTCTGAAGTATTAGATTCAACTTGGGGGGTGAGAATATCAACATTTCTATTTCTATTTACTTTTTCTCTTAACCTATTAAAGTTTCTACTATTGTATATGATTTCCAACATATGTAGTATATTGATTTAGTTGTATATAAATTATAACTAAGCACTCATTTATAGGAGTGGGAGAGACATTCTCTTTGTATTTTCAGCTTAGGGACTGAGTTACGTTTTCTGACTCCTACCTACTTTGTTCTTGTAGGAAACATACAAGAACTCAGTATCAGTTTTATCTTTTTTCTTCAAAAACAGACCACAGCTGATCAGATACTCAATTCATACACTCACTTATTCATCCCCAAAATATTTATCAAGTGCTATCTTATCCCAAGCTCTATGGTAGATATTGTGAATTCTAAGAAACAATCCCTGACTGTACGAGAGCAGTAACTTAAACTCCAAACATGTCAACAATTCATTACAATTTAATATTACAACAGTAACAGTGAGAGCCAAACCCTAGTCATTTCTATGAAGCACTTGCTGTGTCCTAGGTGCTGTTGTAAACACTTACTTAAGTATTTTATGTAACAACGTTATGAGAAAGGGTAGTGTAATTTCCATTTTACAGATTATGAAACTGAGGCTCTGGTAAATTGAGAAACTTGCCTGAGATGACATGGTTTATAAACAGAGATGAAGCCAGGTAGCTTGATTCCAGACGTTCTGTTCCTAGTGGAGGAAAGGGGCTTCTGAGGGAAACAGGACTAAGTGGCCCATATAATGCTGCACTGTTTGCTACATCTGCACAACTGGTGACTAAATCCTATTAAATCAGATTTTTAAAAGTAACAATAAAAATCAAGCCATACTGTCAGACGTGTAATTCTAACAATGCAATGAAAAATGTATTTTGTATTTCATAATGGTATACAGCATTTCAGGAAAAATTACTTTACAATAGGCAACAAAACATTTTGGTTCATTCAACAGGGCTCTCCTACTTAAATCCTACTAAATGCATTCATATAATACATTGCAGGGGAAATGTCAGGAACTAACCTGAAATTTGATTTTCAGAATTTTCATGTTTAAGAGTCAGTAACTGTTCTCAATCTATTTTAAGCCAAATGACATTAAAATAGAAATCAACTGTATCTGAGAACCTGCCACCTCAAGCACTTTTAGTAAGGGCAAGTGAGAAGAGGGCTCCAAAGAACAAATTTTGCTTTGCCTTGAACATTCTGAGAATGTAATGGATCATTAAATATTCATGACCTGACATAGTAGGCAAACAAGCATAGCAATTCCTATTGCTTTACTTAGATGCCAAAGTGATAAGTAAAACAGAAATAAGAGTAAAATCACCAAAAGGTTTATATTTTCCCATTACCACAGGCTAGATTTTAAGAATTAACTTGTTTTGGACTTATCTTTTACCAAATGGCCTTCCCCCAGGGCTTCTATGAAAGTTAAGCATTTTCCTATATTAAATTATGTCAAATATTAACCTTACTTTAGTCTGGTTATAATCAGTTTTGAGGTCGTGCAGATTGTTCCCTGAGAGCTATGGCTTCTTCCTAAATCGATCTTGTAAAGGCAGACAGAAGGTGAGCTCAAATAGCCTTTCTGTGCAGAACCTGATTTGCCAACTCCAAGTTGGTATTTCTCATTAATAATTACAGGAGGAAAAGTTAAGGCGAGTTATTAAATTTAATTGATTATTCTATTCCACTTAAATTCTTTAAGAAGGAAATAAAACAGCTGGGAACAGTTGCACATGCCTGTAATCCCAGCTACTTCATAATAGGCAACAAAACATTTCAGCCTCTTCGTGGCTGAGACCAGAAGGATTTCTTGAGCCCAGGCGTTTGATGCCAGCCTGAGCAACATAGTGAAACCTCCATCTGTAAAGGGCAGGAAAAATGTTGCAATTACTTTTATCTTTAAAAAAAATTACTGTTTACACAAAAATGTCTTTTCTCCTTTAGAGAAATATGTTCAACATGAGGATTTTACATATTTTCAAGATATTTTTTAAAAAGTCAACAGTACAGTAAACAAAACACAGACTTATGTGGTTCCCCAACTACGATGCTTAAGAATGTACTTTGAGGGCGGCGCCTGTGGCTCAGTGAGTAGGGCACGGGTCCCATATACCAAGGGTGGTGGGTTCAAACCCGGCCCTGGCCCAACTGCATCAAAAAATAGCCAGGCGTTGTGGTGGGCACCTGTAGTCCCAGCTACTTGGGAGGCTGAGGCAAGAGAATTGCCTAAGCCCAGGAGCTGGAGGTTGCTGTGAGCTGTGACTCCACAGCACTCTACCAAGGGCAATACAGTGAGACTCTGTCTCTACAAAAAAAAAAAAAAAAAAAGAATCTACTTTCAAGTTACTTCTTGCTTAATTTTGTGAAAAAGATGAAAAATGCCAGAAAAGAATGATTTCCACAGTAAAAGTGTAAATCAGGAAAGTGATCAAATAAAAAGCAATCGTTCAAAAAGGCACACATCCAGTTTCAGGGAGGAAACAGCTTTTTAAACTTTTTCAGCTTGGACTCTACAGATCCATGAAAATTCTCCCTCTTTCTCTCTGACTTCTGGCGGTCACTGCCATGTGGGGGGAAAAAGAAAAAAGCAGTTCCTATGCCTCAGCCTCCCAAGTAGCTGGGAGTACAGGCACACATCACGATATTCAGCTAATTTTTCTATTTTTAGCAGAAAGGGGGTCTTGCTTTGTTCCCGTTGGTCTCAAATTCCTGACTTCAAGCAATCTTCCTGCCTGGGCCTCCCAGAGTGCTAGGATTACAGGCATGAGCCACTGCATCAGGACTAGGGTAAATTTTGAAACCAGAAAGTATCTAGTTTTGTTCTTTTTCAAAATGTCTTGGCTAATCAGACCCTTTACATTGCCATACAAATTTAGGAAAAGCTTGCCAAATTCTGCAAAAATGATTTTGATGGGTATTATGCTTCAAATTACACTTGAATTTACTTCCTAGTTTAGAGAGAACAGCAACCAACAACGAGTCTTCCAATCATTCAGGTCTTTAACTGTATTCAACAATATTTTATAGTTTGCAATATACAATTCTCACATTTCTACTAAAAATATTCATTGAGTATGTTATTCTTTGATATTGTTGTGAATGTTATACTTTCTTTTTCAAATTGTTCACTGTAATATATGGAAACATAACTGATTTTTATAAAATTGATTTATCTTAATTTCTGCAATCTTGCTGAACACTTTAGTAGTAATGGTTTGTGGATTCCTTAAAATTTTCTACATACATGGTCATGTCATCTGTAAATAAACGCAATTTTATTTCTCCCTGTCCAATCTAGATGTACTTTCTTTTTTTCTTACTAGATAGTATTGGCTAGAACTTCCATTACAGTGTTATATAAAACTGTTGAAAGTTGACATCCTAGCCTTGTTGCTGTATTCACACTTTTACCATTAATATCTTCAAACATCATATATATATATTATACTTAACATGTTTATTATTGCATATTGCCTCCAATAGAATGTAAACCCTTTCAGGGAAGAAATTTTTGTCTGTTTTATACATGAATGCATCTGAGGGGACTAAGTACGTGCATGACATAAACATACATAGTAGATGTCATTAAACATTTGTTAAATGAACAGATTTAAGAAGCAAACTTTACCTAGTGGCTACCATCAATTAAAATGGTAGCTATGCCTGAAAAGTTGAATTTATTCCTTCCTTCACTCACTCAATAAATACTGAATGCCTTCTCTATGTCAAACACTGCAGCAGATACTAGGGATATTCAAGGCCCTGTTGACATGGATTACTAACTTTTTGTGTCTCCTCACAGAATGTTAAAAAAAAAAACTCACAATATTATATAATTCCTGTAGTAATAACTATTATAAAGGTAATAGAATAAATAAGTCAATGTGTTATTAGGGGCAATGAGCTAGGGAGTCCTCCTTCAACTGGAATGGACAGGTAAGCTCTCTGTAAGAAGAAATGAAAACCAGGTTGAAGAGAAGGCAGTCATGCAGAAACCTGGGAAAAAATTACCCAAGGAGATATACAGCATAAAGCTTTGGGGGGAGGGGCGGGCGCCTGTAGCTCAGTGGCTATTGCGTCAGCCACATATGTCAGACCTGGAGGGTTCGAATCTAGCCTGAGCCTGCCAAACAACAATCACAACTACAACCAAAAAACAGCTGGGGGCTTGGCACCTGTAGCTCAAGTGTCTAAGGCGCCAGCCACATACACCAGAGCTGGCGGATTCACATCCAGCCTGGGCCTGCCAAACGACAGCTACAACTAATAAATGGCTGGGCATTGTGGCAAGTGCCTGTGGTCCCAGCTACTTGGGAGGCTGAGGCAAGAAAATCACTTGAGCCCACAAGTTGGAGGTTATTATCAGCTAAGACACCACGGCACTCTACCCAGGGTGACAGCTTGAGACTCTGTCTCAAAAAAAAAAACTGGGGACCTTCTTGGTGTGGTGGGGTTAAGTGGCTCTGTCTTATTTTCAGCTGGTCTTTAGACCCTAGAGAATCTGTTACTCTGGATTGAAATCTGAGCTGTGAAGGAATACCAGAGTTAAGTCGTTGCACCCCCC
>CAUYON010048688.1:0-27963 GCA_963573935.1 Arctocebus calabarensis
GGGCACCAGGCTGGAGCTGGGGGCAGTCCAGGGTTGTGGAGACACAGGAAGGCCAGGGAGGGGGGCTGGACAGGGTGGGGGTGGGGGTTCCTGAAGATCGCACTGGAAGATTTTATAAAAGGATTTTTGTGGGTGGGGGGGCAGTAAACTTCCTGGGCGACTTGGGTCCTTCAGGAGTTTCTCTTCAGGCAAGGTTTTTCCTCTTTTTAATATATAACTATAATATATATGAATATATAAATATAACTAATGTATGTGAAAAAAATAAAAAAATAAAAATACAGTTCCTGGGCCTTGATCAGCCCAATGGACTTGGAATTCTTCTCCTTTCCCTGTGCCACTCAGCCCCCGGTATGAAGGGAACCACCTTGTGTTAAGCAGTGGGGTGATATTTCACTTCTCTCCAATCTAGCATAGAGGCACTTTCATTATGGGATTGCATTGCAGTCTGTCCCCTTTGAACACTCCCTTGGTCATATTGTTCCCCTAGTTTCTGCACTTCTTATATACTGCCTGTTGTTTTTCAAATCTTTGCCTCTTGTTTCCTCATTTAGCTACTGGAGGATAAGGACTATGCCATGTGCTTCTATCATTGCCCCACAAATGCCAGCTCTTTAGGACACAGTATGTGTTCAATAAATATTTGTTGAACTGATGGAAATCTTGTAGGTGGGAAATCTGAAATAATTTCTTACTTATTTGGGGAGATTTTCTGTGCCCTTTGGAAGATTTTCATGGGGGAAAACTATAAACAAAGAGACGTGAGCACTGGCTTTCAATTTTGGCGGTGTTACGAACTCCCATTGTAACCTGTCGTAAGTTACTTGCCTTCTCCAGTGCTCAACTGCCTCATTTGCAAAATCAGGGCGGATGTGTAAACTTTCTTTTTTTGAGACAGAGCCTCAAGCTGTCACCCTGGTAGAGTGCTGTGGCATCACAGCTCACAGCAACCTCCAATTCCTGGGCTCAAGCGAGTCTCCTGTCTCCGCCTCCCAAGTAGCTGGGACTACATGCGCCCGCCACAATGCCAGGCCATTTTTTGGTTGCAGCCATCATTATTGTTTGGCAGGCTTGGGCTGGATTCGAACCCGCCAGCTCAGGTGGTGGCGCCTTAGCCCGTTGAGCCACAGGTGCCAAGCCGTGTAAACTTTCTCTTAGTGTTGGGTTTTGCCCTTTCTATATATCAAAGGGCAGTCTTTCTTTCCCATATCAATGCCATTAATGCCCCAGATAACTTTTTTTCCTATAAGGACTACAGGTTGATAGGTCACCCCAATGTATAAAATGAGAAACTCAAGTAGAGAGCAAGTAAGTGTTTTGGCCAAGCTTCCATGCATAGAGAGATTGTGTGTACGTGCGCACATGCATACACGCTTGGGGTTGGTCACTCCTCCCCTGGCTTTGACTGGACTCTCCCTCCAAGATCTGTTTATACATCTTTTCCAAGTACAGGACTGTCAACCATTGATTATCTGCATGCCCACTCTGTCCTATATGGGTGATCCAGGGCAAAATTATGATATACCGACTGTGTTTCCTCTTGTTCCTCTGCATACTCCCAGCCAGGGCCAGAATATCCACTGCTATGTTCAGTAAGATCAGTTCAAAAACTGTCTTCTGAGGAGATGAAAGATACAAGACACCAGTCTTTGCCCTTGTGGAACATCTAGTTTACATGCAAATCCAATAGAAGA
Source organism: Arctocebus calabarensis (assembly GCA_963573935.1). Classification (NCBI taxonomy): domain Eukaryota; kingdom Metazoa; phylum Chordata; class Mammalia; order Primates; family Lorisidae; genus Arctocebus; species Arctocebus calabarensis. The sequence goes on from CAUYON010048688.1 coordinate 1,695, forward strand.
ATGTGGGGAGGGGGGAGATGTCCTACTCTATGTGAGGGGGTCCTGTGGGTTAAGTGTTGCTTTGATACATCTTCAGTACCTAGAACAGTTACTGGTACATAGAAGATGCTCAACAAATATACGGGATGGGTGTAGATTGCCATGGTTTTCAGATTTCTTATTTTTAAAAAGGGAAAGCTTTTCTTCAGTGAAATCATGCCTGGAAGCTCACTATCAATGCAATGCTGCTCTGCTTGAGGGGAGCTAGGTAGAGTTGAGCCTTTTCTGCTGTCTTCTCTGGGTCCCAGAGAGAGTCCTCAGAGCCCAGTTGGAAAGCTACTGCTATGGTTAGTTGGAAATGAGAAGCAGCTCAACTCTTGCTCTCTCTTACCAGTTATGCTTAGCCCCAAGGTGAGCAAAATAAATGAAGGTTTGAAGAATGAGATGCCCAAAGGGACTATTTGCACCTGAAAAGAAGATACTGTCAATCTCTCCCAACCTCTCCTTTCAGGGACCTCCAATTAGTAAGAGTAAAGGGGAGGACGTTTTGAGTAGGAGACTTTTTTTTTTTTTGTAGAGACACAGTCTCACTTTATCACCCTTGGTAGAGTGCCATGGTGTCACACAGCTCACAGCAACCTCCAGCTATTGGGCTTAGGTGATTCTCTTGCCTCAGCCTCCTGAGTAGCTGGGACTACAGGCACCTGCCACAACGTCCGGCTATTTTTTTGTTTGTTTGTTTTGCAGTTTAGCTGGGGCCGGGTTTGAACCCGCCACCCTCGGTATATGGGGCCGGTGTCCTACTCACTGAGCCATAGGCGCCCCCCTAAGTAGGAGACTTCTGAATTGGTTCACAAATGTTTATTAATGTAATGTTTATTTAACTTAAAGAAAACCTGTAGAATGTTTTCCAGCATTGTATAGAAACCCATATTGTGTTATCCAACAGAAGGTTCTGATTAGCATGTAAAACTCCCCATGAAGTCTGGCCATTAAGTATAGCCTTTTACACTAGAGTGCCCTGCACTACCTTGACAACTATTGACGTTCCTGACTAAGTTCATGGTCAAACTTATGCACACAAAGCTGTCAAAAGGAGCTGCCTATAGAGAGCACCTTTTCTCCATGGCTGCAGGACTGTGACCCTCTACCCTACCTGGCCTTCTCTTTGCTTCCTCACTGCCAAGGGAGGGAAATCAACCCAGGGAATATTCACTTGTCAGGGTTGTCCAGGGAGCAAGGCACATCCCAGATGTGCATCTGGGAAACAATTTTGAGTAACAGACATCTATATTTTTATATATGTAAAACTGATACAGCTCTTATTAAATTAAGAGGTTTTCATCATTATCCATCATTATCCATCCATGGCCCTTTCATATAAATCTCTACCTGACCTATAAACTGTCCCTTCTCACAGGTGCCAGAAAGGGCAGGAAGATAGTTAGTGCTAGGGATTCCCATTTGATAGCAAGGGGAAGTGAGGGGTGACCAGAGCTCTCCTTATTCAGTTAACAGGTCACCAAAATCCCTAACTTCTCCCATACTTCCTGGCATGACCACCTTCTCCACCTCTTGCTTAGTCCCCAACTCTCCAGCTACCCCCACCCTTCCACTATTGTTGCTTACTTCACTCTCCCTGTCCAAGTTACCACCCACAGCATCTGGACTCATATGGACTTAAGTAATTGAGTTGGTGTCATGAAATCTGGTTTTAGAATCAAGCCACACAAGGTTGGAGCTAGAGGAGAATTTTGGAAATCAGGAGAAACTCAGGCTGCGCCTTGGAGGACATGCCCGAGGTCTCAGAGCAAACCAAGACAAAGTCAGGGCCTCAAGCCCATTTTTCCTCATGCCTTCTTGGCTACATTCCGAGTTTCTCTATTTTTCTTTTTGTATTTTTTCCCCCTATGTGATGCTTCCCTTGTCCCCTCTGACTCTTTCCCCATGTTTTGTCTTACCTGAGAGAAGCTCTAGGGCTCCCTACATAGTACCTGTTCTCAGAGACCTTGGTGTTAACTCAAAGAGAATTTAGTGACCTAAAGAGACTCAAAGCCCAGAAGGAGCCTGCCACCCCCAGTTCTGAAACATGATTTAATCCCAAGTAAGATCAGTTCTAACATTTGTTTAGAAGCAAAAATGATGGTTTCTAGAGTTTAGGTGACTTGCCCAAGGTCACCCAGCTAAGAAGTGGCCACAGCTGGAGCCAACTGTAGGCCTTCAGATCCCTGGAGTGGCACTCTGCTTCAGCCTCTGCCCACAGGCTCTGGAGGCCAAATGAACCAGGGGCAAGCCCAGACTCTGCTTCTCTGCTTGAAGCAGTGCAACTACTGGGAAGTGTACAATATTCCTTTAGGTTTCTAAGTTTGTCTCTCATTTGTGTGTGGCTCAGGTCCTAAATGTGGGAGTGGGAAGGAGATAAACCAGCATGTGTGGTTGGCCAATACTCTGGCTTTCTGGAAGTGTGTAGGGCACTTCTGAAAGCCCCTAGCCACAGTGAGCCAAGCACCTAGGCTTTGCGCCCAGCTGTATTCCTCCCGCACAGAGCCCCCTCCCCCATACTGTGACGCGCCAACCTCAGAACTCAGTGATCAGGGACGGGCCTGTGGATCAAAGGAGTAGGGCGCCAGCTCCATATGCTGGAGGTGGCGGGTTCAAACCCAGCCCCAGCAAAAACTGCAAAAGGAAAAAAAAAAAAAAAGAACTCGGTGCAGGAGAAGCGTTCTAGGCTCGCATATTCCGCTTGCCATTCTCCTACGCCCCCAGAGTACCCACCAACCCCAGCAGACCGAGTTGTCGCTGACGCGCCCATCTGGCCAGCCGCTCCCAGACTGGGTGCGTCTCCAGCTAGGCGTCCGCCAGCCGCCCCCAGAGCTAGTTCTGGCGTTGGGGATGAGAGAAGTAAAGAGGGGGACAGGCAGGGCACCTCCCCCTTGGGCCCCCCTGGCAAGCGCATCCTCTCCTGTAGTCTTTCACTGTCCAGCAAGGGCTGCCTCACTCTTGTGCCCGCCGGATGCCCTACTCTGAGTCGCTCCTGGCACGGAAAGCCAAGTTCCCTCAGAAAACTACGCTCACCACCTTTGGGGGACTCCCAAGGGAAGGCAAAGAGCCTGGGCGGGGCTCCCAGGCTCTTGGTCGGGGACAGTGGGGGGCATTCCCGGGTGCCCCATTCAATCCGCTTCCCTTCACAGATATCATAGGCTCCCTAGGAGGGGGGCGCCCTTGGTGTCCCAAAAGACGCCACGGACCACATGCTTTGGAGGTTCGCGCCTTTTCTGGAAGGGGCAAAGGGGGCGCTAGAGAGCAGCTGGCAGAAGAAACTTGTTTGCTGCCCGGTTTGGAGGTGCGATGGGTTGGGGTTTGGAGACGGAGAAGCCAGAGCACTAACCTTGGTTTCCGTCCCTCTTCAGAAAAGGAATCAAGTTGTGAGGGGGAAATAAGCCGGAGTATAAACACAAACAACCTCAAAAAGAAGCCAAGAAAAACCGAAGCCAGAAGAAGCAAGCTCAACACTGTTACAAAACTGTCTGGTTTTGTAACAATTTCCCCGCCGCCGGCCAATGAGCGGCGTGGTGACGCATCACGTGGTGCCATTTTATATAACACTTTGCTGAGACGAGACAGTTATTAGGAGGCGCGGAGCGCCGGGCATGGAGCTCTAGGAGGCGCGGCAGGGCCCGGCAGCACTTCAGCCTAGCAGCCCCGATTTCGCCCAGCCACCACTTTTTGCTTCTTGTCTCTGCTCCCTAGACGCCTCTTCCCTGAGCGTGTTTTTTTTTTCTCTATGGATTCACTTCAGACCGAACAGATGCTGAGCTTGCCGGCAGCCGAGCTCGGCAGCCACAACTTAGAGCTGACGGAGCCGGCGGAGCGGGTGGCGTCGGCGGCCGGCGCAGACACAGGCCCTCACCCAGAGACAGCTACAGAGGGCCCTGCATCGCTCCCGATGAGGGAGCTGGAGCAAGATCAGCCTCCAGAGTGCAACGTCCTCCTCACACAGGCCGACGCCTTGGCGTTAGGCGGGCGCCTCCGGGAAGCCCTCGAGGTTTACAGACAGCTCTCTGAGCGGCAGCAGTTGGTGGCAGAGCAGCTGGAGCAGCTGGTGCGCTGCCTAGCTGAGAATGTCTCCCAAGGAGAGGTGTTGGAGTCGGCGCCCCCGGATGGGGGTAGCGCGGCAAGCTGCCTGGTGGCGGTGGAGGAGACAGAGGCGGCCGCGGCCACCGAGGTGTGGGACGGCTTTGAGTGCCGGAAGTGTCACGGGTTTCTATCAGATCCCGTGTCCTTGTCGTGTGGCCACACCTTTTGTAAATTGTGCCTGGAACGTGGGCGGGCAGCCGACCGCCGTTGTGCGCTGTGCGGAGTCAAGCTCTCCGCACTGATACTGGCCTCCGGGCGGGCACGCGGGGCCCGGCGGGCTGCCCAGCAGGCGCAGCCGCCGCCGCCGCAGCCGCTGCCGCCGCCACCGCCGCCGCCGCCGCCGCCGCCACCGCCGCTGCGGGTCAACGTGGTGCTCAGCGGCGTCCTCGGCAAGTTGTTCCCCGGCCCCGCGCGGGCGTCGCAACTCCGGCACGAGGGCAACCAGCTGTACCGTGAACGCCAGGTGGAGGCAGCGCTGCTCAAGTACAATGAGGCAGTCAGATTGGGTGAGCCCACCGCGTGGCCAGGGCCGGGGCTGGAGCTCGGGGGCGACGCGAAGGGGAGGGAAAATGAACTCAGCAGGACTTAGGGCTTGGACCAGGGCAGAGGAGGGTGCGGGGACTCATGGACCGTGGCCAGGTGGGGGAGGAGGATTTCCCCCTTTAGCTATCTTTGGCTGTGTCTTATCTCTGTTGCTTTTTATCTTTTTTTCGCGACTCCTGTTAGCTTTTGTGTTTTTGTGTCTTTCAGTCTCTGTTACCGTGTCACCTAGTTTGTCCCTTTTTCTCTGTCTCTTTGCATCTTTGTCACTGCTTCTATCTTGCTTGTTCTCTGTTTCTGTCTCTCCCTCTCCCTCTGCACGCCCGGGTCCCCTCTCACACCTGCATCTTCTCTGCCAGGACAGGAACTTCACACCCTTCCCAAACGCGCGCGCGGGGTCCTCCAGGCTCTTGCCAGCAGGAGGCGTCCCGTCAGCGCCTGCGTCTGTTCCCGCCGCTGGGAGTTGTCCCTTCCGGGGCCGTGGCTCCCTGTGGGGTGGGTCTGGCGTGGAATTAGGTCAGGAGAGCACTGGTTGCATAAGGGCCGAGAGCGGCCCGGGCCGGGCGGCCCCTCCTCCGCGCGGGCGGGCGGGATTGTGTAACGGCTGAGGTAACCGAAGTGGGCCACGCTCACCTCGGAAACCATCCCGCGAGCGTGTGCGGGGGAGGGGAGCGCTCGCGCCCCGCTGCCCTGTGACTCATTGTCACCGCTTCCTATCACACGATCCTGGGCTGAAATAGATGCCCTCCGTGCCCGCCCCCCCGCCCCCGCCATCCCACAGCCTGTGCCCTCGCCGAACCCCTTAACTCCACGTGGCAGCACAGCGCGAGACCAAAGCCTAGCAACTACTTGGGGATCCCCGGGGACTATAGACTGGCCACGAATAGGGCGCGCCTCTGTCCTGCTTTCCGGTGCTGGCTGGGAGGGTTGGGTGGACTTTTCCAGCTTTAAGAGCAATATGGGCCGTCCCACACCTCTGGCTGGGCGAGGGCACTGACTTTCCTCAGGGAGCCACTCTCCCCATCCCCGCTCCCAAGCCTGCACCCAGGAAGTGGCCAAGGAGCCGCTAGCCGGTATTGCCCAGCCCTGGCAGGCTGCCAGAGCTCTGCCAGCTGGGCGCGCTGTCTGGAGAAGCATGGAGGGAGGAAGCAGGAGGCGGGGAAGATGGGGCTCTGGGATTCGAGAGTGCCCTGGGCCTGGCTCTGCTCAGTGGAGGAGGGGGTGGGTTGGAGTCTCCACGTGTTGAATCTCCACCCAAGTTTGCAACAGGTGATCAGGGATGGGAGGAACGAGAGCTGACTGGGCAAGGATAGCAGCAGAGGGAGAGGAGGGCTCCTGCACACGCCCCTCCTTTGCCCAAGCAAGGCAGACTGTGTGCTCCCACCCAGGTGGCGTGTGCTACAGAAAAGACTGTAAACCCTTCGTTAATGTCTTAAGAGCAAGTAGTGGGAACCCAAGCAAGCCCTCAGCACACCCTTGGGAAGAAAACCACCAAAGCCTGTTGGAGCAGGAGAAGCTGGAGCTCAGACCTTGGAGAAGAGCAAGGAAATATGAGACGGGGGTGGGATGGGGTGGGGGGGTTCACTTACACCCAGACCTCAAGAGAGGTTCCCTTCCCTTCAGCCATCCCCTCCTTTATTGCTGCCACCACTTTTTCCTGCAGGTTCTTCCTTGCACCTTTGTCAATGCCCTCAGTATTCAGGATAAACATGTGGAGACCAGCTTCACCCTTCTAAGAGGAAAGGAGCCTCCCCAGCAAAGAGTATCTTTGTTGTGGAAGGTGGCCTGTGTCTCAGTGTTATTCCAAGTATTGTACATACCATGCAAACACTGTGTGACCTTGAGTGGATACCTTCCCCTCTCTCCAGATAGGCTTGATTATCCCCATAAGAAGAATGGGTTGACTTTTATTTTTTCATTTTTATTTTTTAAGAAGTTGGCTGATGACTTCATACTGAGCCTCAGAGTCAAAGCATTCTATAATAGACATACTCTTATTCGACAATGTGAACGTTTCTTTCTTTGCATTATTATTAATATTACTTAATATTTTGATGCAGTAATCATCTGTTTTTTTCTGAATGTATTTATCTTCATTCTTTATGAGGTTTTTGTTTCTAGTCTTTATCTTAAACATTGTTATTGCTATTAAATTTTAAGCCTTTTTAATTCTGTGAAGGCAAAAAGTGGAAACCTAATAAATACATGTATATGAAAAAATAAAAAAAAATGGGTTGATCAAATCAGGTGATCTTTAAAGGCCTGTCCAGCTCTGGCATCTAGCAGCTCAGAGTGCTGGTGAGAGGCAGCGTCACCTTATTCCCAGAACCTTGTCCAGACTCATTCATATGTGGTCATCTGTAATGACAGGATGGGACCTTGAGAATGTATTTCCATTTTCTTTAAGAAAGCTTCATATATGCTGGGCTTTGTAGAAAGCAATGTTGCTAATGTCACCAGTCATCCCCATCTAGAAGACTAACTTGATTTGTATCTTCCTTTTTTTTTTTTGCAGTTTTTGGCTGGGGCTGGGTTTGAACCCCCCACCTCCAGCATATGGGGCCAGCGCCCTACTCCTTTGAGCCACAGGTGCCACCGTGATTTGTCTCTTCCTGATGGTCCAGTTAGGGGTCACATCTGGTCACCTTTCTCCTTCCTCCTTGGCCTATTTCCTTGTTGGTGATACCTCACTCCAAAACCTGTCTGCCAGGCACAGGCCATGTGTAGTTATGAAGCAGGGTGCCGGGGATTCCTCTATGTCAAAATCTCTAATGTACTACTGATACTACAGGGCCCACGGTTGGGGAAGCTGACACCCAGAGTTGCTGGGCACCATGAGGACTGGAAATAGAGCCCAAACTCTTTGGATGCTCCATAGAAACGTCCTAGACAACTTTTTATTTGCTCAAGATCCACCCTTTCTCAGGGCTTATCATGTGTTTTTTACTGGGGGTCATTAATAAGCTTTTATTCTCCTCCCTCTCATTTTGACAGCGCCAAATGACCACCTGCTTTATAGTAACCGGTCTCAAATTTATTTCACCTTGGAGTCTCATGAGGATGCACTACATGATGCAGAAATAGCATGTAAGCTCCGCCCAAAGGGTTTTAAGGTGAGTGTGGGATGGGAGAGATGGGAAGGACAATAGAAGGGATTTGTCAGGAAGAGCTGCCTCCCTGTGTGGGGAGAAGTAGGGGCTCTTGAGCTCAAGCAGAGCAAGAAGAAGCCTTTGCAAAACAGTTTGGGGGAACCCTTGGCAAAGGGTGACTCAGGTCTTCAAGGGACCTGGGTTCTTCCCCATTTCCATCTTCAACTGATGACCTGCAGAGCCGCCTGGGCTTTGTGACTCTGCAGAATGTAGAATGCCAGACTGCCTGGGTTTATTTCTCAGCCTTGCTACTTTTGCTAGTTGTGTAGTCTTATCACTTAAGTGATTCATCTCCTGATCTGTAAAATGGGGATATTCAAAACACCTACTAGAAAGGGTTACTGTCAGGATTACATGGATTAATATATATAATGTGCTTAGAACAGTGCCTGGCACATAGCATTGTATGTGTTTTCTATCACAATCATCATCATCATCATCATCATCATCATTTTCCAGGAACATTAGAAAGAGGAGGGTGGAAGAAGAATTGCTGGCCTGGTTTTCTTGGACTTCTACTGACAGCCATTCTCCTTGGGAGCTTAGCCAGCTTTCTTTAAAGAGATCCTCATACTCACATAATGGTTGTGCCGTTTGAAGTCCTTAATATAGTCAGTTGGCTTGCTGATATCCCCAAGCATTTAGGTCACATGGGGGAATGGAAAGAAAGGCAGCCTCAGCGTCTCTCAGGATGCAAAGTGTCACTTTCTGCATTTTTGCCTGGCCTCAGGACTGGCCCTCAGCCACATGTCAATATTTTGTTTAGAAGATTAAATTTAAGCCTGTTCTCTACTATAATACTTGCAAACTAAGTGACCATGGGGAAGTGTCTTTACTCTCTGAACCCAAAATATCCTTGTTTGCAGTGAAGCTCAAAGGGTGAACATGGCCAAGAGGACATTCTACAAGTTAAATAAAGTTTGTGGGTCTTGATGTAATGTGCTCTCTGCACAACCCAAGGATGCCTTCCTGGGAAAACTTCCCCAAGTTCAAGTCCATGATCCCTTATCTGAATTGCATGGGATCAGAATGTTTTAGATTTTGAAAAGAACATGTATTAGATGATATCTTCAATGAGCTCGGGACAACCTCCCGTAATCAAATATACTATTTCTGCACCGAATGACATGACTATTCACAGTAAGTGGGACAAATATTTTACTTCACATCAGTTTAGGTCAGGTTTTGTCACCTAATTATTTTTGAGCAAGCTTATGAAAATACTGGATTGTCAGAATTTTTTAGGAAATTAGGAACTTCAGATAAAGCACAATATACTCTGTCATTAATGTCAAGTGAACGCATGAAAAGATTTTCGTGAGTGATGATAGATCAGTATATTCTTTTGCCCAAGGAACACATTTACAGTTTAATACAAGTCACCGATGTCTTAATCCAAGGGAGCTTTGGGCGGGAGTGAGGTGGGGTGGGCATTTTAGGCCTCATGGCAGTGTAAGTCAGAGACACTTGGGGGTAAGAAGAATTTCCTTGCAACTCTTTTTCACTCCCACTCCAAGCCTAGGGTGTAGGGCCTTGATAACAGGGCTGAGAAGGAATGGAGCATTTGGATGAAATGGGGAAAGTAACTTCTCCGTGAAGGAAGAGTTGGTGGAAATATTAAACATGAGTTTCATTTCTCCATAATGGTGGGGTAAGGTGGGGGCAGTAATAAGAGAACTTGTCTTAGGGGCTGAGAGAACTGACTTGAACTGATGGATATACAGTAGAACCTCTGTAAGTCGACCACCCAAGGGACTATAACAAACTGGTCAACATACACAGCAGGTAAAAATAAGGAACTAAGCCTACCGGGCTGATACATACATCTGGTGCATGTCCGGTCTATGGAAATTAGGTCAACTTAAGGAGGTGGTCAAAGAAGGACGGTGGTCAACTATGGAGGTTCTACTGTACTTCCGAACCAACTTATAGGATGATTTTCATATTTTCCACCATTTTTTATGTGAATTGCCCCAAAGGAAAGTGTTCATCTGGCAGCTCTATTCCAGCTATTCAGCCAGGGCTCAGTGGTAGGTCAGTGGTTCTCAACTGTCCTAATGCCGCAACCCTTTAATGCAGTTCCTGTGGGTCACGACCCACAGGTTGAGAATCGCTGCTATAGGTGGAGTGAGCTGGTTCTTTGAGCAGGTAGAACGTATGGGTTGCTGCTATGTGGTGTGATTGGTGGCATCCCAGAGGCCTCTCCAGTCAGTCTCCCAACACTTACGCCCTCTAGTTGCGCTGAGATGTTCTGCAAACCTTTCTCCAGAAGACCCTGGTAAACGCTGCTGGGAGGAGTATCAAGGAAGATATTAGCATCCCTGTATCAGCCACAATTAGGCTCCAGAAGGAGATGGGAGCATGGGGAGAGGTCTCCAAGAGTTTTGGAGCAGGGATCGCTGTCTGAGAAAGCAGCTTCATCAGCACAGTCTGAGGGCTCTGGGGCCTGCAGAGTCCTTTTAGGAGGAGAGACAGGGGAGTGCCCAGCAGTTGCAACCTGGATCATTTCCTTCACTCAGGTAGACTTAGGCTCAGCCATGGAGGCAAGGGAATGGGGAGCCGGGTATTAAGAGGTGGCCTGGATGACTCAAGTGAAATGTCCTCCAAGCCAAGTTGCAAATTGCCACCAGTCCCAAAGCACACAAAGAAGACAGCCTTTTCCCCTTCTCTTTTCATCTTCTTCCCTCTTCCCCAGGATGTTCCCTTGCCCTACCTAGTGTGTTTCTTCCAGGACAGTTGGACTTGAACCCTAAGGAGCCATAAACTTCATCATACTTTTAAGAGACATGGTGAGGGAGCAGAAATGAGCTGCGCCTCCAGGAGCAAAAACATTTGCGCAACTCCCGCTTAACCCACAGAAGAGCAGTCCGCTTTGTGGGGAAAGAGATTCTGGGAGTCCTAGGACCACAGTTTTAGTTCTAGCTTTTCTACTAACTACCTTTGAGGTCTTGGAGAGGTTATGTCCCTTCTCTTGGCCCCTTCTGAACAATGATCAGTAAGTAAGTTTAGATGCTCACTCAAACCACTGTGGACCAGGTCTCTAACACAGTGATTCAAAGGAAGGCATCAGTACTGCCTTTCAGGTATATGGTCTCTTGGGGGCTCTCACTGCATTTGGTGGTGCCTCCATACAATGGCAAGGCAGAGACAAGGTAGCATGGTACAGAGGTTAAGAATACGGGCTTTGCTCTCAATCAGTCCCAGATTCACACTCTGACTCCACAATTTACCAGCTGTGTTACTTTGGGCATGTGTAATTTTGGGGTTTCAATTTTGTCCTCTTCAAAAGGAATTCAGGGGCAGTGCCTGCGGCTCAAGGAGTAGGGCACCAGCCCCACATACTGGAAGTGGTGGGTTCATACCCATCCCTGGCCCAAAACTGCAAAAATAAATAAATACAAATAAAAAATAAAAGGAATTCAGAATGGTTGCTCACATTTTATGGCTGTAGATAAAGAGTCCTTTAAAACATTTCACATGATAATTAGTGCTCAGTAACTATTTAATGATTGTTATTAATAGTAGCACCCTTAATATGGTGAATGAATGAGGCTGAATGCTACTGTTTTCTTCCAGGCACATTTTAGAAAAGCCCAAGCATTAGCCACCCTAGGCAAGGTGGAGGAAGCACTGAGGGAGTTTCTCTATTGTGTGTCCCTTGATGGAAAGAACAAGAGAGCACGAGCTGAAGCCCAAAGGGTGAGTTAAAAAGACAGCAGGTCCATCTGCCTAATGGACCCTCACCACCCTGTCTTCTCTAGGGATGGAAGTGAAGGTGCTGTCTTCCCTGGCATTTGGGGTCCTGAGTGGGGTGAGTCCCTGGGTAGAAAAGATGGAGAGGGAGACACAAGTGCTAATTGATTGCTCAGCAACACCATCCTCCTGGTGGGTACAATCAGATTGGGCAGTAGTTCCCGGTGTTTTTGTAGGAGCCTGTGAGGAATGATCTTGTTTCTTTGACTCAGGGTCTGGATTATCAGTGGGATAAAAACCAAAACCAAGTAAGTTAACGTGGGGATTGAGGCTCATTGAGGAGATTCTGGCTTTTGAACTGGAGTGTGTGGCTACCTACAGTTGTATACCTTTTCTTTGCTGAATCACAGTTTCATTGTGCTGGGCAGCCAGCTCCTGGGAAGGGATGTTGGTGGTCCCACCTCCCATGCCATACACAGAGCTCCTTTGTTAGTAATAAAATGTACCAATTCACAAATGCAAGTCAGTGACTGTTAATCTAATATAATCCAAACAGTCATTCACATCCCAGGAGAATGTGATTGTTAACCAAAATAAAGATTGCATGAAAGGGTGGCGCCTGTGGCTCAAGGAGTGGGGCGCCGGCCCCATATGCCGGAGGTGATGTGTTCAAACCCGGCCCCAGCCAAAAACCGCCAAAAAAAAAGATTGCATGAAATACTGAGTACACGAGTGAAGGTTCACTCATCCTCAATTTGTGGAGTTTGTTGTTCATTGTTTTGCAATTTTCCCTCCTAGTGTTTGGCGAATTGGCTGGGAAGTTGGGTGCTAACAGTTGGTAGTCATCACCACTTTTCTTGTGCCCCAGCCTCTTGCTTATCACCAGGCCACCAGGCTTCTTTCTCAGTGTGGTTTGCCGGCAGTGGATGAAAAAAGTGAACAAGAGATGTATCTGGTTTCTGAAGGCTCTAGAAAAGTGTTAGGAAAATCTATGAACTAGGAGAAAGGGCTCTGAATTTTGTGTCTCTCACAGAGGATTTCCTTTCTGAGAAGTTGCATTGAACCGGTTTGGGTATGTGGACAAGGTGTGCTTGAGAGGAGCCTGGGTTGGGCAGAATTGCTCCAAGCTGTGGATCCCTCCTCACATCTCAAGTCCATGGTATGAGTAATAATAATATGTAGTAATAAAAAGATTAGCTAATATTTGTTGAGAATTTCCTCTGCATCAGGTGCTATGCTAGGTACTTTGTGTGGAGGATATAATTTCAACCCTCCCCATGTGTAGATGAAACAGGTTACTGTCCTGAGGTCATGCAGCTAATGACTGGTAGGAAAGCATTCAAATGGACTCTCTCTTCCAAAGCCTGGTCTTAACTTCTCTACTATCCTACTGTCCAAGGAGGCCATGTCCAGGGTCTCACCACTCACTGGTGGGGCTGGATCAGAAGTAGCCATGGAATTATCTAGTTATGGAAAGGACAAAGGCCATTAGAAAAACTTTGACTTTAAGGACAGAATGTGCAAAGGCTGGCCGACGGGGTCACATCCCTGGCCCACGGATGAATGATTTCTTTACTCTTGTTTGTGCATTTCCCATTTGGCCTGAGAAGTTCTGGAATCATCAGTTGGGTCGACTTCTCTTTCCAGGGCACTTTTATAGACTAGCTGTTGTCATTTCCCCAACAACCTAACAAGATGAGGCAAGACATTTTGCGAAGCTCAGGAGTCCCAAAGAGGCATAAGCCATAGTCTCAATCTCCACGGAACTTACTTACAATCTTGTATTTGTTAATATGAACACCAGGCAATTCAAGTGAGCATATGCCCATGATTGGTGTTATGGCGTTCTAAAGCTAGCGTGAGAATTTAGAGGCAAATTTCCACTAAGTGTGATGAGGTTATGGCAGCCATTTAAGAACACTGAGAGACCTCAGTTGTGCTTATTTATTGATCATTCCAATTTCAGAGTTAAAGATTTAACACAGATGGTCCAGGTTCACTTGCCATTAATAAGCTGCCTTAGAACTCACAGGCCCTGGGTGGCGCCTGTAGCTCAAAGGAGAAGGGCACTGGCCCCATATGCCAGAGGTGGCAGGTTCAAACCCAGCCCCGGGCCAAAAACTGCAAAAGAAAAAAAAAAAAGAACTCATAGGCCAGTGGTTTTGAAAAAATATTTATTTTTACCTCAGATTCTGTTTGTTTTCCTTCTTTCTTTGGGCCTTTTTGGGCCTTTCTAAGGCTGACATTGAAGTAAAATTGCTTTTAATTATGTGGAATGATTATTCTCATTGAGCGTTGACCCCAACTTTTGTTTTCCAAAGCTTCTGAGATGGCCTAAAGATCTTAGGTAGTAAAGCAAAGAAGGAAGGTACTGCTGTTATTTTATTTCTGCTTTATTTTCTTTGATTTCTCCCCTTGGTTTCCTTCTCCCTCCTGCCACCCTCTGCCTTTCACCCTTGTACCTTGGGATGCTGAGTAGCTGCCCCGGACAGTATCATGCTCTTTTGGGGAGAATTCCATGGAGGCTGCATCAGAAGTGGGTTGATCCTGTTGGGCCACTCAATGGGGCTTCTGTGGAGGAGAGACCTCTGAAAGCTGGCTCTGAGCACCTGTGAGCACCTACCTGTCTCACTTCTTTGCCAACTTATACCTGGAAAGTAGGCTTCCTAGAGCTGGCAGGAAACACAGGGATCTGTCTCAGGACTTCGGGTGTGAATGCTAGGCCTCTCCCTGGGCCCCAAGATGGATAAGTGTCTCAATTCAGTTCCATCTTGGTGTTATGAGTGTTTACTGAGCATCTCTGTTATGTCCCCTCCAGAAGCTGGCCATCTGGCTAGAGAGAAAAGCTTACATTTGTGGTGCAGTTGCTAGATAACATAAGACGGTGTCATGTAAGATGCTATATTGTGGTGCAATAGAGAACATGAAAGGACAGGATAGAGCAGGGACACTGGAGTAGTAAGGGAAGGCAACACTTGCACAGGGCTTTGAAGGCTGAGCAGGGTTTGGCTACATGGCAAGTGCTGGCATCTGAGGGAATGTCGTGAAGACACTGCTGGGGGCCAGCCAGAGAATAAATCAAACTGGAGCCTGGTGTTCTGTCAAATTTCACTGATCAACGAATACCCTCCTATGTCCCCTGAACCACGGGTAGAGAATCCTTTAGTGGATTCTCTGTAATCCAAACTCTGTAGGGGGTGTGAGGTGGTAAACGCTTGATCATGTTTTAGAAGCTAAGTGACCTGTCTCCTATCACATGTTATGCTACACACACACACATGCACACGCGCCCCACATATTCATAATCCCTGCTGGCACCAGGGAAAATTGAAGCAAGAATGTGTACAACTAATGGTGAAGCCTGCTCTAGAACGCAGATCTGGACATCCTTTCTGGTTCTCCGTACTCAACCCTCCCAGCTTATCCAATTGCAAGGGAAACCAGCAATAGATCAGAATCGGCCTGCCCCCAGTACTTGAACTTAACCTAACATTCTCTGGGAGGTGAAGGCCAAAATGGGGGAGGTGAGGCTGGGAGAAGAGGGAGGAAGTTTGGGTTCTGCTATTCCTAACACTTTAGTGCTCAAGTTCCCTGCTCTGAAGGGATTAAAGATTCAAGGGTGACTGACTGGTGGAGGGAAGAGAAAGCAAAATGAGCAGGCAGAGAAAAGAAACAGTGAGGAACCTAGGAGACATTTGTAGACTTCAACCCACTGGGGTATTATGGACACCAACTGAGGTCTCTCTCCCGACTTCACCTCTCTGCCTCTTTCCTCCTAGACAGATTATTAAATCCCACTATAGATATTTCTGTGGAATGGTAGCCTCAGAGTAGTGGCTCTTGACCTTGGCTAGGTAACAAAGGCATGTGTATGTAGTGCCTTCTCAAACTCCAGATTCCTGGGCCGCACTTCAGACATCGGGAGGGACATGGAAGTGGGAGTTAGGAACCTCCTGGTGATTTTTCATAAGTTCCCTGGTGATTCTGATGCACATTGAAGTGAGGACCCCTGCCCTGGTGTATCGGGGAATGCTGGTGAAAGCATCCTCCCTGGAGTCTGGCCCTGCAAGCTGTGCCCCTGCCCCCTCCTGCCCCTCTCCCCTTCACCTGAGCACCTGCAGAAACTTAAGTAGTGAAGTCTTCTGTTTTATGTCACAGCTTCTTCTTAGTTTCTTTTCACCATCAATCTCGGGGGATTCTCACGAACATTCTCCCGATATCCTGAAGCTGTTGGCACCTCACCCTAGATTAAAGGAACACGTAGAGTCAATGACTACTGAAGGCACCAACTATAATCTACCAAAGTTGTCACAGGTAAAATTCAACTAACTCGGCTCGCTCGGGATGCTTCGTTTGGCTGTTTTGTGGGCAAACATGGGGAGTGAGCCTTACTTCTCCTACTTTGGCTCCTGAGAAAGAAGAAACGGAGTCACTAGAGGTTTTATTTTTTTACTAAGAATGTTATTTTGTGAAGAAAAAGTTATGTATTTCAGGCATGGTCCCGGTTTATGTATTACATTTATTTTATTTTTAGTTCTTAGTCACATCTAGTTGAGAGAGAGATTTGATAGAACTAGAAAGGAATTGGCCCACTGCCCCTGGACCACACAAGTAAGATGGGTTTATAGGCTTCGGTTTGGAGCCTGGGAAGAGGGCCTGACAACCTCTCCTGTCTGGCTTTTTGTTCGTTCAAGCTGCTGGCCTTTGAGCACCAGCACAGATCCTTGTGCAAAGGCAGCTCCATCTGATCCCTGAATGGAGGTGATTTCATATTCCTGCACTATGTCTTACACTTAAGTTTCTAATACATATGTGCTGCAGATAAGAAAGAGATGTTGGGGAAAATGTTGAAATGAAACTCTTGTGAGGAAGATAGGTATTTCTGCCTTTCTTTGAAAACAAGGGAACAGAACACAGAGAGATGGGCTCCAGACTCTGGCTTTCCTGGCAGAGAGTATGTGGGGCTCAGAGGTTCACACTTGAGTGTGGAGTTTAGCACTGAATGTCTGGGCACCTGTGGGGAGCAGTTTCCTCTCCATTTGCACCCCATATTTTTCCTCTGCATGTAAGCCCTGGGCACTCACATTTTCCCAGCTTCCACCATCCTGGAGAAGGAATAAAGTACAGTAATGGCTGAATTTTTTTAAAAAGGCAGAGCTTAGATTATCTCCTGAAGTCAGCACCTCTAGTGATTTCAATAATTGTTCGAGATCACTATTACAGTATTGAGAATGCCAATACTAAACCAAAGTGCCCAGACTGACTTCTAATTACAGCCCAATCTGAAATGGGAAAAAACAGCAGCCCTGACTTTCCAGTGTCAGCCAGCCGGGGAACTGGGATTGGATTTTCACTCAAACTTTGCTTTGCAAAGCTGTGTGTTCCCATGCAGACATTGCCTTGGCTCATTAAAAGTCATGATTGTAGTATTGTTGTAGTGCTGGAGAACACCTGAACTCCTCAAGTTAGAGACATAAAACTCACATCCTTTTTCTCCTCATCTCATTGTTTTATCCCAATTGTATGCTCCCATTTTTCATCTGTCTACCAATTTTTGGGGGGATAGGATTTGTGGGGGAAACAAAAAGGTGACCATTTTGACCTGTGGACTATGGGTATAGATATAGAGGGGTTCTTCAGGTAAATTTGCACAAACATGTCATTGGATTTATCTCTGGATCCATTTTCAAATATCTCTCTCCTGGGCAAAAAAAAAAAAATTATTTAAAAGGCTAGAGATAAGATTGAATTTTTTTCCCCAAATGATATTGTCTTTTTCAGATTTTTCCTCAAAAATCTCATAAAAGGAATAGTTTGTCCCTTATTTATTTGATAGGTGTAACTTACACTTCTGGAGCACAAGGTGACTTGGCAGACCTATGTCAAAGCCCTACCAAAAGTCCTTCTGGAGCTGAGGTGGGGAGATTGCAGGTGGCTGTTAATGGCAGTGAGGGTGAGAGGAAGAATTGAGTAACAGGATCTACCCTCATTGCATGCCTTGGTTTCCCTTAACTGATTACTAGGGAATAATCTTGATAGGAGGAGACTGGTGCTACCCCTTGCATTCCCTCTTTTTGCCATTGCCCAAGGCGCCTATCCCCCTAGACACCTTTCTATCCTTGCCTAGGGAAGTTACCTAACTTCTCCCAAGCTGGGCATGCCTTTGTCGCCGAAGCTGTGTGGACAGGAGATGGGAAATATGCCTTATGTCTGTCCCCCGGTTGAGCTGTGTTACTACGTGATCTGGGATGGGATCTGGGCTATATAGTTTTCTCTTTGTTTCCTCTGGGGAGGAATAGCAGAGGACAGTATTGGTCCCAAGTCGGTTCTGATATTTGAGACTTCCTTCATCCAGGAAAATCAGGAGCTCCCACACTGTTCTAGTCAAGAGGAAGCTGCAACCAGGGAAGATGACAGCAGCCCGATAGACCCTGCTAAAGTAGAGGTGGATGGTGCAGGAGACAACATGAAAGCCCAGGGAGAAGGAGAGGAGGAAGGGCAGGTTGCCGCCTCTGCAGAAGATGCCCCTATCAAGAATGGCAAATGCCAGGAAAAGAAAAGGAAACATGGCCAAACTGAACCCCGAGAAGACATGGAGGTGCCTAATAAAGCCTGCAAGCAAGGTACTACCTTGGGGAGAATGTACTACCCAGGGAGAATGTAGCTCATATGAGATGCCTGGGCTCACCAATATATATGCAAGTGACTTACCCTCTACTTGGGGGCTTTTTAGGTTCAGGGTGTGTGACCCAGGTCTGGCACCTACTAGCTATATGATTTAAGGAGTTACTGTGAGGTTTCTGTGAGATCATGCATGGGCCTGGCACACTGTTAGTGCTCGATATTAATTATAATGGAAAGCCAAGGCATCGGTTGAAGCATAGTATCAAGTGATGACATCCCATATTGGTCAAAGTGCCACTTCCTTCCAGACCAACCTGTCACTACCCTTGGCCCCATTCTAGGAATGTGAAACGAAAAAAGTGAGGAAGTGAGGTCAGGCCTCACCCTGTGCATTCCCAGTTGTGTCCCCATAGGCAGGCGTCAGAGCAGCTTCACTCACAGCTTCGTGTCTTTCCAAGACAGGTTAGCAGGGCCGAGATTGAGCCTCAGCTTTGAAAGCCTGGCTCAGTCTGTGGAGTTGCTGCTGCCTCTGCTGTTGTTGGAGGCGTCTGTCGCATTTGAATGAAGTCCACAGGCTTCCTGGACATTCCCTGACTTGCACTTTTCTTTCTCTTAGAGCTGCTGGAAACCTCTGAGAGCCTATTTCAAGGCATCTCATTCTTAATGGCTCAGGTGGCTGCTAACTCAACTCTCTGGGAGGTGGTGAGAGTGGCAAATTAAAAAATAAATTGGGTTCTTTTGCCTCAGAAGTGCCGTCTATGACACCAAGGTTGGTCCAACTCTGACTTATTACTCTCTAAATCACAGGTCCTTCCACTGATCAGGAGGCCAAACCTGTTCTCAGTATTCCACTTGGATCTTTCGATGCATCTGACCTTGAATGTGCCCTGTGTATGAGGTACGTGATATGTACTGTCACTTAAGTGCCTGATGTTTTCTCCTCTCCGGTGTCTGGACTGTTCTGCTAGTGGCCTACTGCTCAGTTGGTTAGCACATGAAAGCATGGCTCTAACAAAATGGAAATCACTACTGCTGATTGTCACAGGGGCTGGCTTGTGTCTGCAGCCCACAGACTACATTCCCTGAATTCCTGACTCCTGACTTGGAAATACCTGGAGAGTAGAAAGGGAATGGTCTCTTCACAGGTCACAAACTGTTGGCCCATGTGCTGAATATGTCTTTTGTTTGGCCCTCATGAGGTTTGTTTTTATTAAATGTGAATGTCTCCAGACAGGACACACTTTCTCCGGGTTGGCCAAGCCTCACCCCCACTGCCCTATACCAGCCTGTATCTCACATTTGCATGACTTTCCTGGCCCTTATTTAAGTATTTAAATATGTGACCCTGGAACTAATTTAAATTACTAGATCAAGAACTCAAAGCACAAGGGCTAATGTCAATATCACAAACCTATTCTTTAGAAGCCGAGTAGAGGGCCTGACTAGCTTTTGTTTTGTGATGTGCTATGAATAGAAGTTAGTAGTGGGCATGAGATACTTGGCCATGCATTTCCCCTCCAACTAAAAGTGCCGCATCATCTCTACTTTCTCAGATCTCAGGAGAGGCAAATTATCCATATCCCCTTCCCCCCACTCCCAGAAAAAAGATGCTATAATCATGGTGTGTGTGACCATATAACAATTTTTAAAACTATTTTCATTTGTTTCATTTCACAGCTATGACTTAGTGGCTAAGAGGAGGGGTGTAAAGCCAGGTTTTGAACTCTGGCTCTGTCATTTACTGACTATTTGACCAGAAACAAGTGACATTCTCCAACAGTGTTTTATCATCAGTAAATTAGAGAACAGCAATCCCTGCCCCATAGGGTTATTATGATTTATTGAGAAAAATCTACTTAATACTTAGAATAGTGCCTGCCATATAGTGACTACCCAATAAACCCTATTTCTTTTCCTCCCAGACCAGAGGTTTCTTAACTTTGGGTCTGTGAACCCCTGAGGAGGTTCTATGTATGGATTCTTTTAGAGCTATGAATATCCTGAACTCTCTGTATGTGTGTGCATGTATTTCCAGGGCAAGGTCTACAGCAGATTCTTGGCTCGGCGCCTGTGGCTCAACGGGCTAAAGTGCCAGCCACGTACACCTGAGCTGGCGGGTTCGAATCCAGCCCGGGCCCGCCAAACAATAATGGTGGCTGCAACCAAAAAATGACCGGGCGTTGTGGTGGGCACCTGTAGTCCCAGCTACTTGGGAGGCAGAGGCAGGAGACTCGCTTGAGCCCAGGAGTTGGAGGTTGCTGTGAGCTGTGACGCCAAAGCACTCTATCCAGGGTGACAGCTTGAGGCTCTGTCTCAAAAAAAAAAAAAAATTTCTCTTAAAAAAATTATAGTTATCAGATTTGCTCATAAGCTTGGGCAGACCTGATAGGAATGGTTCAGGAGATGGAATGTAGACTCATTGAAAGCAAGCCTTTTGTGTACCATCAGGACTTTGTTTGGGATAGGGTGGGAAGGGCTATGTTGCAATTCCCTTTCACTGTTTCCGCTACACCCTCACAACAGAGTGGCAGGTCATGTCAGAGCCAAGGTAGGAGATAAACCCTTTTGCTAGATAGAGAAATGGGTCACCACCCTGGCTCTATGCCCATGGTGGGAGCTGCAGCGGAGACTTGATTTCACTTGCTTAGAGAGACCAGGCCTTTGTTGCATTTATCCTTCTTGACACTCCCTTTCACTGTTTCCCCTACACCCTCGCAAGAGAGTGGCAGGTCATGTCAAAGCCAAGGTAGGAGATAAACCCTTTTGCTAGATAGAGAAATGGGTCACCACCCTGGCTCTATGCCCATAGTGGGAGCTGCAGCGGAGACTTGATTTCACTTGCTTAGAGAGACCAGGCCTTTGTTGCATTTATCCTACTTGACACTCCCCCTAACATCCAGGGACGGGAAATGAAACATGGAAACTCATCCTGTTTGTGTTTTCTCTGAGGGCTGAAGGATCCTGAGGTTTAAGTTCTTTTGTTCCTCTTCCTCTGCTTTCTCCCTTTCATCTTGTTTGTCCCTGATCTCAAGGGGGGCTTTGAAGAAGGGGTCACGATTTGGTCCAAGAAATAAACAGGAGGATAAGACCCCCTTCCATTTGGTTCACTCTGAGTTTAAAAGCCATTATTTCCCTTATCCTGCACCCACCCCTGCCCCCGTCTCCCCCCCCCCCGTTTTTAAGTAGGACTTCAAAACAAAAATTCACCTTTGCCTGGAGTGGCTATTGTATAGGCTGTTAAGTTATGGTTGGAGTCTCACTGGTTTATGGCGATAAGAAACCTGGCAAATCTAGAAAGCATTTTTGATCTTGAGGCTCTTAAAACTGAAGGCCTTGGTCAAAAACATGTAGTTCCCCTTCCAACAGGGTTTGTCTGTCAGATATTGACAGAAGCTGTTTCATACACAAGCTTTCAATTGAGTTGTTACAGTCAGGAGATAGTTCCTATTTCCACCTCTCTTTAGTGTTTTTCTTCCTTTTATTGTTGTAGGAAAATCATTATGTTCTCTAATTACCCTTCTGTGTCTCTGGGGGAGAGAGTGTAAGATAGTCCCAAACAATACACTGAGTCATGAAACTAGACATCCGTACCACTTGTGCAAGTTGCTAGAATGAAATCGTCCCATGCTGCTGTATGGGTAGAGAGACAAGTTGGAGTGTGCATTTATATGTTCTGGTTCTAGGAAGAAAATTAGGAGCAGATTTTCAGTTCCACAGGGAAAAGAGTGGAAAGAACAAACGGAACAATAGTTGGAAGGTGTGTTAATGAGTACCTTTTCAATCTCCAGGTCTCACTGGATTGGGAGTCCCCTGCTGAGGAAAGTTACTCCCTAACTCTAACACCTCAGATCTCTGCCCCTTTATCCTTGATAGCTGAAAATCCTCCTATTTACCTGGTATGGGTACCCTTGCTATTGGGGGCCACCACTACAGCAGATGCTGTAGGGTAGCACCTTTGGGGTGACAAGGATATTTTGAGATGTGAAGCAAAAACGTTTGATATTTGAACCACTTACCTAATGGCCCAGTGACCTCTTTGTCAATTGAAATAAGAAATTTTATATTTATCCTAGTTTTACCTGTTCAAGTAGCTGGGTATTAAGGAGTCAGCTCATTCTCATTCTTTTTCTCCCTCCCTCCTTCCTTCATTCCCTCCTTCTCTCTCTCTCCCTCCTCCTTTTCTCCCCTCCTTATTATTCCCTCTTTGCTCTAATCTGATAGCAAAAGAACACAATACAAGGATGTAACTGGTGGGAAAAGATAGCTATTTCCAGACAAGCCAAACATTTTATCTGAGCTGACATCTAACTGAAAGCATTTATTATTACTATTGTTTACTCCATCACTGTAACAATATAAAATACTTTCTTGTGAGAAAATCTGGCCCTGTTCTGATGTATAAATGCTTCCCTGAAGAAGTGTTTTCTTTTCTTTTTCCTTTTGTTTTTTTGAAGAAATGTTTTCTGAAATTGTTACCTAAAGTGGCAAATAAAAGGGAGAGGAATTCTAATCTCTCTCTCTCTCTCTCTCTGTCTCTCTCATAGAGAAAGACAGTGAGAAAGGGACAAATAGATGTGCGTATGTGCATCTACATGTAGATGGATGATGTCTATTTGAGATGAAGAAACATAGTCATCACTATGAAAAAGAGTAAAAAAGGAAGGTGAGCTTGGAAGTCAGATCTGGTTTCATATCCCAAGGCCCTTCTATATCCAGCTAGCTGTGTGACCTTGGGCAAGTTATTTAACCTGTTTGAGTTTTGATTTCCTCAACAGTAAAATGGAGCAAATTATAATGACCACCTATTAATATATAAAGCAAATTATGGTACAAACCGGAAATACAGCAAGAGAAATAGATTCCATCTCCTCCCAGTCACTTTACACAGCCCATGCAGAGTAGCAGAGTAGCCCTAAATATAGAAATGAATTGAGTATTGAAAAGTGATATATTCTAAGCAGCTGAACCTTGAACTATTTCAAAGCAATAATTATGCAGCATCTGTGGCCACAGTTTTGTTTGCTGCCACCCAGTCAGGGGCATTTTAATCATAGCTCTTGCTAAGAGATTGCTGTGTCCTTTTGTGTGTGTTTCATTCATCCGCTCACTGAATGTCAGTATTTATTGCATTTAATCAGCCACTTATATCTTTATTTTAGATGTGTTACATTCTCACATGAACAATAGGTCCAACTGTGAAATTCTCAAGAAAAAATAGAAAATAGTTTTGCATATTACTTGCAGACACACATTCATCTATCATCTTCATCATTGCCACCACCAAATAACACATAAAAATCATTCATAGGTCTTGGTGCCTGTGGCTCAACGGGCTAAGGCGCCAGCCATGTACACCTGAGCTGGCGGGTTCGAATCCAGCCTGGGCCCGCCAAACAACAATGACGGCTGCAACCAAAAAATGGCTGGGCAGGCGCCTGGAGTCCCAGCTACTTGGGAGGCGGAGGCAAAAGACTTGCTTGAACCCAGGAATTGGAGGTTGCTGTGAGCTGTGATGCCACAGCACTCTATCAGGGTGACAGCTTGAGGCTCTGTCTAAAAAAAAAAAAAAATCATTCATAGGACTCAAGTTACCAGGGAAATGATATATTCCGGTTTGGTTGCTCTGTCAATTAGATCATAGCAGCAGTTCCCAAATCAAACGTTTGAAAACCATTTTAAATTGTGAAATACACACAGTGGAAAACGGCATACAACGTGTGTTCTATTAAAAAATATTGTGAAGGGATACTTAAGTAACCCTTCTCAGTTCAGGAAACAAAACATTGTCAGGACCTCAGAAACTGCCCATATGCCCATATGCCCCTTCCTAATCTTTGCACTCCTAAAACCACTACCATGACTTCTTCTATCTTGTTCTTCTTTATAGTTTTTCCAGCTATGCCTGCATCTCTAAATGGTGTAATCTATTCAAAATTGTATATAAAATCAGCACATTGTGCCACATAAATGCATTCATGTATGCAGTTATGATTTAATAATTAAAAAAAGACTTTGTAGGCCAGGAATAGTGGCTCATGACTGTAATCTTAGCACTTTGAGAGGCTGAAGCAGGAAGATTCTTGAGCTCAGGAGCTGAAGACCAGCCTGAGCAAGAGCTAGAGCCCGTCTTTATTAAAAATAGAGAAAAATAGCAGAGCATCATGGTTTGCACCTGGAATCCCAGCTACTTGGGAGGCTGAGGCAGGAGGACTGTTTGAGCCCAAGAGTTTGAGTGTTTTTTTGTAGAGACAGAGTCTCACTTTATCGTCCTCAGTAGAGTGCCGTGGCGTCACACAGCTCACAGCAACCTCCAATTCCTGGGCTTAGGCGATTCTCTTGCCTCAGCCTCCCAAGTAGCTGGGACTACAGGTGTCTGCCACAACACCTAGCTATTTTTCTGTTTTGCAGTTCAGCCAAGGCTGGGTTTGAACCCACCACCTTTGGTATATGGGCCCTACTCAATGAGCCACAGGCGCCCCCAGTTTGAGGTTTTTGTGAGCTGTGATGATGCAACTGCACTCTATCCAGGGCAGAGAGGATTCTGTCAAAAAAAAAAAAAAAAAGACTTTGTATGAGTTGAATTACCCACAGTTTATTCTTTCAGTCTGATCTCTTTTAGTCAATATTAAGACTTGTCCATGTTATTACATGTAGATGAAGTTTGTTCATTTTTTTATTGTTTAGTACCCTATTATATGACTCCACTACAATTTATTTATCAATGTTATTATAGACAGATGTTTGGGTTGTTTCTATAGGCAATATTATGGGCAATATTGCTAAGAATATTGTTTACATATGCTAGTGCATATAAGCATTTGCCCATTTTCTAGTGGGTTCTTCTTTCTGTCTTTCTTTCTGACTTGAAGGAGCAAGTCATTTGTTAGTCATATGTTGCAAATACTTTCTTCTACTCTGTGGCTTGCCTTTTTGCTCTTTTAATGGCATCTTTTGATGAACTTAAAAGTTCTTCTTTTTTTTTTAGAGACAGAGTCTCACTCTGTAGCCCTGGGTAGAGTGTCACGGTGTCATCATAGCTCACAGCAACCTCAAACTCTTGGGCTGAAGCAATCTTCTGCCTGCCAAATAGCTGAGACTTCAGGCACCCACCACAAGGCCTGGCTAGTTTTTCTATTTTTAGTACAGAGGGTCTCCCTCTTGCTTAGGCTAGTCGTGAACTCTTAAGCTCGGATAATCCACCCTCCTTGCCTTCTCAGAGTGCTAGGATTACAGGAATGAGCCACCACACCTGGCCTAAAAGTTCTTTTTTAAATCAGTTTTTTTTCATTTATAGTTTATTGTTTCCCTGCGTCTTGATTAATTTTTTTTTTTTACCTTGAGGTCATAAAGATATTTTTCTATTTTGGCTTCTGAAAGCTGTATTGTTTTGCTTTTCATATTTTGACAGCCTACATGGGATTGATTTTTGTGAATGGGGTGAGAGACAGTCTGATGTAATTTCCCCCTATCTAGCCAACTATTCTAACAGCATTTATTGAGAATGATATTTATGTGTTGAGAATCTTTCTCCCTTCCCCTTTGAAGTGCCACATGTGTCATAAATCAAGAATCCAGGTCTCTGTCTATTTCCAGGCTTTCTGTTCTGTTCCACACATGGGTCTGTTTGTACTTGTGCTAGTCATAAAGTGTTAATCACTGTAGCTTCATAATAGATTCTGATGTCAGTTAGAGTAAGTCCTCTTACATCATTGCTCTTCAGATTTGTCTCGGTATTGGCCTTTTGCCTTTTCTTATAAAGTTTAGAAATCAATTTGTCAAACATAAACAAATGAAACAATTTATTAGAATTTGGGGGGGACTTATTTAGCTCTTCTTTAATTTCTCTCAGTGAGGGGCTTATAGTTTATTCCAATAAAGGTCTCTCACCTCCTTTGTTAGATTTATTCCTGGGTAGTTGATTTTGAAAAGCAATTATAAGTGCCATCTTTTAAAAAAAATTTATTTTCCGGTTCGGCGCTTGTGGCTCAACGGGCTAAGGCGCCAGCCACATACACCTGAGCTGGCGGGTTCGAATCCAGCCCGGGCCTGCCAAACAACAATGGTGGCTGCAACCAAAAAATGGCCGGGCGTTGTGGCGGGCGCTTGTAGTCCCAGCTACTTGGGAGGCAGAGGCAGGAGACTCGCTT
>CAUYON010048689.1:0-42612 GCA_963573935.1 Arctocebus calabarensis
CAAAAGCTTTGTCTTCCATGTCAGAAATCCTTTCTTCTGCTTGCTCCATTCTGTTACTGAGGGATTCTACTGAATTTCTCAGATCTTTAAGGGCTGCAACTTCTTGTCTCAATGTGTCAAAATCTTTGGTCATTTTGTCTGAATCATTGAATTTTTGAGATGTCCTCTGGGTCATCTTTTGAATTACTGCTTGAAATTCTAATTCCATCTTTTCCTCCATTCCACCTATCTTACTTGCAATTCAGATTCTGAATTCGATTTCAGACATCTCAGCCATTTGCCTATGTAGGAGATCTTGTTCTGTGTCTGCCTTGTTGTTATTTGGAGGGTTTGGTTTACTCTGATTATTCATATTGCCAGAGTTTTTCCATTGATTTCGCCCCATGGTTGTTGTTCACCGTTGCATCTGGCCCTTCAAGTGGTAGGCGCAGGGCTGTGCAGTTGTCTGGGAAATTGTTGGCTGGCAGTGGGTCTGCAGAGAGGCCTGGTAGTCACCGGTGGGTTCCCTGGAAGAAGGTTGGCCTACAGAGGCCCTGTGGGTGCCAGGCAGAGGCCCAAGCATTTGCAGGGATTGACCATGGCCAGGGGCCTGGCAGTCACGGGTGGAGTCCCTGTCAGAAAGCAGACCTACAGAAGCCTAGCAAGTGTGGGATGCAGGGCGAAGCAGTCACTGGGGTAGTTCTTGGCTAGGGGCAGGCCTGCAGAGGTCTGGCAGTCACCAGTAGAGTCCCTGGCAGAAGGCCGGCCTGCAGAGGTCCCGTGGGTGCCAGGTGGAGACCCGTGCAGTCACCAGGCCTGTCCCTGACTAGGGGCAGACCTGTGGCAGCCCTGCAGGGGCCAGGCAGAGACCCGCACAATCACCAGGCGAGTTCCTAGCCAGGGGCAGACCAGCAGAGGCCTGGCAGTCTCCAGCCGAGTCCCTGGCAGAAGGCTGGCCTGCAGAGGCCCCATGGGTGCCAGGTGGAGGTCCGTGCGGTCACCGGGACTGTCCCTGACCTGGGGCAGACCTGCAGGGGCTTTGCGGGTGCCAGGCAGAGGCCCACACAATCCCTGACCAGGGGCAGACCTGCAGGGCCAAGCAGTCACTGGGGGAGTTCCTGGCCAGAGGCAGACCTGCGGAGGCCTGGCAGTTGCCGGCAGAGTCTGTAGCAGATGGCGGGCCTGCAGAAGTCTGGCAAGCACAGGGCGCAGGGCCAGGTGGTTGCTGGGGGAGTTCCTTGCCTGAGGTGGGCCTGCAGAGGCCTGGCAGTTTCAGGCAGAGTTCCTGGCAGAAGGCAGGCCTGCAGACACCCTGCAAACTCGAGGCACAGGGCCGCATGTTCGCCAGGGGATTTATTGGCCAGGGGCCTGCCTGCGGGGACCCTGCAGGTGCACACAGTCGCCAGGGGAGTTCCTGGCCTGGGCAGACTTGTGGAGGCCTGGTGGTTTTTAGCAGACGGTGGGCCTGTGGAAGCCCAGCAAGCACAGGGCGCAGGGGCAGGCAGTTGCTGAGGGAATTCCTGACTGAGGGGCAGGCCTGCCTGAGGAGTCCTGGCGGTTTCAGGCAGAGTTCCTGGCAGAAGGCAAGCCTGCAGAAGCCCTGGAAGCTCAGCCATGGAGCCGCATGGTCGCCAGGGTATTTACTCGCCAGAGGCGGACCTGCAGGACAGAGGCCTGTGTGGTCACCAGGGGATTTCCTGGCTGGGGGGAAGACCTGCAGAGGCCTGGCAGTCACCAGCAGAGTCTCTAGCAGATGGCGAACCTGTGGAAACCCAGAAAGCACGATTGTCAGGTAGTTGCCAGGGAAGTTCCTGGCCATGGGCCGCCCTGCAGAGGCCTGACAGTTGCAGGCAGAGTTCCTGGAAGAAGGTGTTCCTGCGAAAGCCCTGCAGGCTTGGGGTACAGGGCTGCAGGGTCGCCAGGGGATTTACTGGCCCGGGGTGGATCTGCAGGGCCGTGCGGGTGACAGGTGGAGGGCAGCACTGTCACCGGGGGAGTTCCTGACCAGGGGCAGACCTGTAGAGGCCTGGCATTCGCTGGCAGAGTTTCTAGTAGACAGCGGGTCTGTGGAAGCCTGGCAAGCATGGGGCACTGGGCCAGACAGCTGCCAGAGGAATTCTTGGGTGGCGGAAGGGCCTGAAGGGGCCTGGCGGTTGTAGGCGGAGTTCCTGGCAGAAGGCAGGCCTGCGGAAGTCCTGCCAGCTTGGGGCACAGGGCCACATGGTCGCCAGGGGATTTAGTGGCCAGGGTCCGGCCTGCGGGGGTCCTGCGGGTGCCAGGTGGAAGCCTGCGTGGTCACCAGGAGAGGAGTTCCTAGCCGGGGGCAGACCTGTGGAGGCCTGGAAGTCGCCATCAGAGTTTCTAGTAGATGGCGGGCCTGCCGAAGACTGGCAAGCTCAGGGCGCAGGGCCTGGCACTCGCCTGCTGCTTCCCTACCTGGAGAGGAGCAAGGCTCGCTGAGGCCCCACCAGAGTCTTTTCTCGGTAGAGCACTTGTCCCGGCAGCAGGGGTGGTGGCGCTGCTCATGGACCTCCTCTCTCAGTCTCAGAGGGGGGTTAGGCTTCAGGTTCGTCAGGTAAGGGTGGAAGGGTGTACAGTAAGTTCAGAATGGTGGGGAAAACTTTAGTTCAGTTTTTCTGCCTAGCAATAGTTTTCAGAGTTACACCGGGGTACTCAGGGGAAGCACACCTCACTTCCCATAGCACTCTTCCATGGGGTGAGACAAGAGGTCCACAATTCACCATTTCTGTGTAGAAAAATTGCAGGAGCAAAAGAGGAGAATAAAAAGAAAGGAAACAGAAAAGCAAGAAACTCAGAGATTTCTTGGGGGAAGGGATGGGCACTCTTCCTTTCAGATGAATTTTGTACCTGAAGTTTGCTGTGGGGTTGCAGCCAGTCTCAGCAGAGGTCATCTGCAGAAATCACTTCTCTCTCTCGGCTGGACTCCCAGTATTCAGCTTAATTGCGCAGTTTCTGGAGGTTATCTTCCCTTTTGGACAGGCGCCTTTTTCAGAAGCTGCTTCCAGTCACTCATCGTGCTCCGCACCCCCACCCCCCATATAAAGATTATTTTGAGTTAAATGACATTCATAATCAAAAAGCATTGAAGAATGCCTTTCCTCTATTTGCTTAAAATCTAAAGGGCTGACAAGCACTAGCTTAAGGGACACAAAGGCTGAGTGAAAATCTATTTGCTTACAGTGTGAGTTTGGGCAACCTTAACCTCTCAGGATTCCTTTCCTCATTTGTGAAATGAGAGCTATATACCTACCAGGCAGGGCAACTGTGGGAATTAAATGGTAAGAGATGAAATAGGTAAGGCCCTTTGTGGTCATCTATAAATGTCAATTCCCCCATTTGTTATACATTTTAATGTCCACCATAGCAGCTGGAACAACAATATGAGCTCACTGCTGCATAAGATCAAATTTCAAATCCATACACTGGTTGTCTGATTGATGGGAAGGCAACCAAATAGTATGGAAATAACTCAATCATCACATGCAACAATGGTGCCAGCAGAGGACAGAACTAGTAACAGGTCCCCTGGACTTTAATTGGTCACCAACATAATAATGAATAACACAATAATAGCATCAGGGAATTAATTGATAGCATCCTGCCCTCTGTACCAGGCACTGTGCTGAGGGTTCCTTAAGTACATCTGATTTGCTGCTTAACAAGAACCCTCCATAAGTACTACCATTACCCCATTTTATACCTGAGAGCTAGAGATCTAGACAAATGAAATGCCACACCCCAGCTAAGGGTGAGGTTAAAATTCAACCCTGAGTCTATATGACTTGCAAACCCAAAGCTTTTAATCACTCTTTTTCAAATTTCCCTCAACATGACATTCCTTTTTTGAAGCATAATTCAGGTTGGTGGAAACATTTGCACCCATGGAGGCTGAAACTGAATGATGAGACATAATACTTTTCATTGACTTCTAGGCTCTTTTTGAACCTTTGAATTTTCATAAAAGATTTTTTTTTCAATCACAGGGAAAGAAAGATACCCGAGAAAAAGATAATGGGTTTATGTCTGCCAAACCAAAAGGGGCTGCTCAAATAGGAGAGTCCAGAACAACTGTTTCCTTGTCTAGAGGAACACTTCATTAGTGAAATCTTCCAGAAAATTTGTTTGCTTTTCAGTTGTTTAAAAAATTAAGGCAAAATGAGAAGACTACTATTTCTTGTTCTTAGAAGCCAATAGACTTTGATTTTTTTTTTTTAAGCATGACTGAAACCTCTCCAGTGGCTAAAAATTCTGTGCACTACCCTCTTGACAAACATTGACTCCTTCAGGAGCCTGACATCCTTATCTTTATTCCTCACCCAGACCTGGCATGCAGCCCTCCTCTCCTTCAAGTATTTTCACAGCACAGGAAGGCAGTCCTGGCTGTTGCAAATACCCCAAGGCATGCTTTGATAGTTTTAATAACCTTGTCTGTTCTCCATTTAAGAGTCAGCCATTACTGCACAAGCCTTTTTTAAGCCAGCTTGAAATTCACCTTGAAAGGATTCCATCCTTGTTGGACACTTCCCCCTGGCTTTTCAAATGTAGTAAAAGGAATTGAGACCTAGGGGGAAATGCCCACCTGTCATTGCTCTCCTTTTAGATTCTGTATGAAAGCTCCCACAGGGCTTCAATGGCTCTCAACTAATTGGTTTCATTATACAAAAGTATCAGGAAAAACTAAGGGTGATTGTACACACCAGACTCCAGGCCTTTGTCTCTGAGAGTTTGGAGGACCTGCAGAAATCAGAAAACATGTTAAGGCCCACAATATTACCTGCTTACATAAATGTATGGGGTGTACTTTTGAACCCCATGTCCCATTAATTAAAATGCCTCTTATTTATATAATATGTTGGCAAATAGCAAAGTAAAATAGATACAGAACACTATAGACCCCCTTTCTCTGCCCCCTTTCTTTCTTGTCTGTGTGGCAAACTACTCAACCTTCAAACTCAATTCATGATTTATTGGGCAACCAATAAATGGTGCCCCTTCCCTCAGGAGCCCTCCACAGAGCCCAACTCTGCAAGGCATGGTGTTCTCCTCTGTGCTCTGTGTCAAACAAGACATTGGGTTATTAGAATTTGTTAAGTGGTCAGAAACCTCTGATAACCAAGTCTGTGAGTGAATAATTAGGCTAGAAAACCCAGTGTGGTCCATGACTATCTAAGACCAGCCCACCATGAGGCAGGCACAGAAATTAAGATCAGCAATTAGAAGTCTCTAAAGGTAGTTAGTGCACTGGGATATTTTACAAAACTATCAGTCCACAATAGATTGAAAATTTTAAAATGAAAGCACTGGATATTGTTTTGTTTTATCAGAGTTTTTTATTAGCACTTTGGTATAGAGGACACCTAAAAAGAAGGAAAAAAAGGAGGGAAGTGGGAGGAAAGGTAGCAGGGGTAAAGGAAATAAAAATAATAGTCTTTGTATAATTATGCATAGCATGCAAAGTATTTTACATGAATTATATCACTGAGTCCTTAACCTCTGCCATCCAAGATCTTCCTTCTGTCCCTCAAACACTCCAGACCCAAGTCCATCTCTTTCCTTTGTTCTCTTCTTTCACTGGGTATGCTCTCCTCCCTGGGTTTCTTCTACTTTATGATTACAGCTCATGTGTCATCCCTCAGGGAGCGTTCTCTGGCCACCCAACCTACAGTGTTCCCCTCCATCACCCCATGCCATCTCTTTCCATCATATTTCCCTGTTTATTTTTCTCTCCTCTATGAAACTTAAATCAGTCTAAATCTATCTCATTCATGTATTTGCTTCTTGTTTCTGATCAGTCTTCTCACTAGAATATAAACTCCTAAAGAATAAACATGCTCTTGTTTACCCCATAACTCCCCAGCCAGTTAGGGCCTGGCATAGGAACTAATGAATGAATGAATGAATGGATTAAATGAGTGAATAAATACCAAGATTTTAGAGTCTTCCCTAAGGATGTACAACTCCTCAGTAAATCCAGGGCTCCAAGTGAGCCTCCTAACTCCAAAAACAGTGCCACTTCTACATACAACATTGCCAGAGGTAGAAGTTTTCGGGAGAAGACCTACAGAGATTTGCAAGATGCAAAAGAAAATTTGCATCAGGTGCATGTAACCATAGATAATCACAGCCTCCCCAGTTCGAAATAAGGATCCTTTTGAAATTGAAGGAAAAAACAGCAAAAGCCCAGGAGGTTGAGCAGGTGGTCTGCTTCCAGCTGAGGTAACATCTAGGAGGTCTGCTTCTAGCTGAGGTAACATCTAACTCTTCACCTAAACCCATCTTCCCCAGCTGTAAATAATCCCTTAAAACCTCTCTTTATTATTTTAAGAGTGGAAAAAGCAAGGACATTGGAGTCAGGTACACCAGAGTTCAAATCCTGATTATTTATAAAAAACATATGTAAAAACTTACCTTGGGCAAGTTCCTACAATTCTTTTTCCCATTTTCTTTCCTGTTTTCTTCATTCCCCATTTTCAGGGTATGTGGTGATTAAATGGGGTGACAAAGGCAAGTGCCCCCCAAGGCTTTTAAACCAAGACAAATTCCCTTGCCTTTTCCATTGGACATGTCTTTAGCATCAGCTAATTACACCAGTGCTCAGTGGATGGGAGAGTGAGTACACAATGAATGAGGATCTACAACCCTCACAGCTTTAAGGTAGTTAAGAGCTCTCCAGTTAGCCCTACCATGTGAATGAGGTCTCCACATTTACCCTCCCTGCTAAATAATCTTCAGCCTATCTACAATCTCACATGTAGTCTCACTGCTAAGAAAATGATCAGTAGATTGACCCTTTTTTACATAAAGGAGTAAATGGCTAATTTATTTTTTTTTTTTTTTTTAATAATTTTGTTGAATCATAATTATGTACATTGGTGCAATCACAGGGCACGATTCATATACATTCAAAAATATTTTGATCATACTGTTACACATATCCTTCATGGCATTTCCTTGATCACTATATAAAGACATTAATACTCTACCTTTAATAAGTTTCACCAGTACCCTGCTAAGATGCACTGTAGGTGTGTTCCAGCCCTTGATCTTTTATTCTCAGATTGCCATTGTGCTTTCTATAAGTTTCAAACTAAAAATAAAACAAAAGTTTTGCATAGTCAAATTTATGATTCCCTGATCTTACCTGCTTCTTCAATTAACAGGCTACCAAACCGCTAAGTTCAAAATAAAGGGTTTTTTTGGTTGTTTATTAGTTTTGTTTTTTTTAAATTGGGTTGTAAACTATTCCCTATGTTCCTGTGGTTCAGTTTCCTCCCATGGTGTACAAACCTATAGTCGGAGGTTGTCAGTTTAGTATTATCAAGCACTCAGTCTACACTGATGCCTAATATCACATAACAAAGAGGAACAGTGATTGAATATGGGTTGTAAGTTCTTTCCTACCAAAGACCAAATCTGGTTTGTTCCCTGGAGTACCTTTCATCATTCCTAGAAAATGCGCAGAGCACCTTACCTGATGGACATTTGAAGAAGGAAGAATAAGTGAATGAATGAATGAATGAATGAAAAGCTTGCTCTGCTCTCAAGCACCTCATAGTCAACTTTGGAAAATGAAATATTAAATTGTAAAGATTAAGATTTATTTCTATCCACTCTGGGAGGCCAAAGTGGGTGGATTGCCTGAACTCACGAGTTAGAGACCAGCCTGATCAAGAGTGAGACCCAGTCCATAAAAATAGCTGGGCATCATAGCAGGCACCTGTAGTCCCAGATACTCAGGAGGCTGAGGCAGGAGGATCACTTGAGCCAGAGAGTTTGAGGCTGCTGTGAGCTGTGAGGTCATGTCACTCCCCACAGGATGACAGAGTGATATTCTGTCTCAAAAAAAAAAGTATTTATATCTTCATTTAATTATTCTATTTTTTATTAGAAAAACAAGAAGCACCTATTATTCTATGGAGATTATTCAGATAAACAAGATACACAATATGTAAAATACAACCATGAATATATTCAAAATTTAATGACAACTATGGCATCATCATAGACCAATCAGAACAGAGGTCTGGACAGACACCATCATTGTGCAGTAGCACTGCATGTGGAATGAATGATCAGACTGCAGTTTAAGGAAGAAAATGATCAGTGCTGATTTGGCTTTGAACACAGACTTTGGAATCAAACAGGCCTGAATTAAAAGTCTGGACTCCGACTCTTACAACTGCTTGACGTTGAGCAAGTTATAGAACCTTCTTCAGCTTTAATTTTCTCATCTGTAAAATGAGATCATGATGCTTAAGTAATTACAAGGATGAACTGCAGTAACGTAGTTTCAAACATTACAGTTTCTGATCCACAGAAAGGACTCATATGTTATTATTAAGGGAAAGAGGTTGTGAGGATTTCAAAAAGAAGTCATATTTATGCTTTCTACAATGATGAATATCCAGGTTTGGATATGGGTAGGAAGGAGTGTAAGGAAGACAGAGAAAGAATTCATGCATTAGAACAGTAGGAGCTGTACAGCTTCAGGGAATGTTAGTAATATACAAGGAAGAGCACAAATCCTGGAGCAAAAGAAGAGAAAGTATGTTCCACCTGTGTAACTCCTAAAATAGTGTTTACACAGGTGGACTAGACTAGAATGGCTTTGTAAGTTCTGGGAATGAAACCTTTATTGTACTCACTTTATTTCAGAGTGTTAACTGAATTATGTCCCGTCCCGCGGGACGCGGTTATTCATGGGGGCGAGGAGGACCGAGTCTGAAAAAGAATGGGCGAGAAAGAGAGAACGAGACCAAGCAGGTTTCTTGTCAAGGTCTATTTAATGGTGGCAGGAAGCCAGTTTTTAAAGCTTACAAGTGAGTAGGGGGAGGAAGGGGCGGGATAAGGGAGCGTGTTGTTTGCTGATAGGCAGGTTTGATGTTCTGGCTATCGGCTGGTTACGCGGGTGTGGGAAGGCAAAGAGGGCAGGGTATAGCTGGAGTCTTCCATTGGTTGGGGCGGCGATGTGGTGAGGCTTGAATGTCGTGGCTATATTTTATTGGCTTTGGGTGGTGTCATGTAACACCTAGAACCAATGGAATGAAGACACCGCACCTGGACCGCTGTCTTCATCGCGCAGGCGCACATTAAGCGGAAGGTGACTATGGGAATTTTTGAAACCCATGAGGTGGGGAGATTTGGTTGAGGGTGACGTTATCTTAGGCCATGGCTGGCCAGGCTCAAACCGGCCAATAGGCTTTATTGTGACCTTTTTAGGAAGGGCCAATGACGATACGGGCCAGGCTTTTTGGCGCGAGCTGCGGCGGGGAGGAGAAGGACTCCTGGCGCCGTTTTAGGTTAAAGAGCCTGATGGTCGCCAACATCCTGCTTTCTCTCTCTTCTTTCCTGCCTCTTTAACTACCTTGGTTAACTCATAAACTTTATCCTCTAGCTCTGAGGTTCTTTCTTCTCCATGGTCTAACCTATTTTTGATGCTTTCTATTGTATCTTTACATTCCCTGATTGTCTCCTTTTTTTCCTTAAGCTCCACCATATCCTTTCTATATTCTGTCTTTTTTTTTTTTTTTTTTTTGCAGTTTTTGGCCAGGGCTGGGTTTGAACCCACCACCTCCAGCATATGGGGCCAGCACCTTACTCCTTTGAGCCACAGGTGCCACCCCTTTCTATATTCTATATATCTCTTGACTGACTTTTGGTTCTGTGTTTCCATTTTCTTGTTCATTCCTATTATTATCTTTAACATCCATATTTTAAATTCCCTTTATGTCAAGTCCATTAATTCTTTATAGGTGGAGTCTTCTACAGTAGCTGCCTCATGGTCCCTTGGGGGAGTTGCTCTCTTTTGGTTTTTTCATGTTGCCTGAATTTTTTTGTTGTGTCCTCCTCCTGTGTTCTTTCTTCTTGTTTATCTCCTTATCTTCCTTTTCCTTCTCATTGCCTCCTTTGTTTCTTGATGACAATATGTTGCAATATGTCTCCAGGACACCAGGTGGCGCTGTGGTTTTTTTGGAGACAGAGAGCACATCCAGCAACCTCTTTGATCCTTATTACCATATGATAATATGGCAAAAAAGAAGAAAAGAGGCAGAAAAGAAGAGAGAGAAAGCAGAACAGGTGCTTAGAGAACTAGAGACTTCATGAAGCTTTCAAACATATCAGTGATTGCCTGACTATTTCCTGACCCTGCTGGGTTGGGATCGTAAAGGTCACAAGAATCCTTCAGGGGCTGGTCTCACAGTGCCCCCTGACGCTAGTTACCATAGGGGGCAGGAGTCCCTCAGCCTGTTCCAAGAGTGGAGTTATGATCCTGGCAGGCAGAATTAAGATGGCTGTGCTTTAGGAGCCTCCTAAGACCTTCTCCCAACCTTCCCACAATGACCACTCCCTGGCCACTGAAACCTTCTCAGTATGGCTGCCTTACCAGCCACCAAACCTATGGCAAATCCACTCCAACCTGTATTTAAATCTGGTTGCTGTGTACTGATTAAGTCCGCCCACTCTGCCAAGCTTTGGACTCAATGCTCAGCTTCCCCCAACAACAGAAAACTCCAGAAAGGCTTCCTCCCATCCTGGACCTCTGTGGGGGGCCAGCCAATCCTGGCTGGTCTCAATCACTTGCCTAATTCATCAGATTTCCACTGTTCCAAATTATACAATGTATCCAGCTCACCACCTCCTCTCAGTGCTCCCTGAGCTATTACTCTGGGTAAGGCCCCTGTGCCGGGTATGGGTAGATTCTCTTTTTTCCCCTGGTAGTTCTAGGAGAGCTGAGCTGAACGATCCTACTGGTACGCCACCTTGCTCTGCCCCCCCAATTCAATTTTTAATATAGAATATTAATTTCACTGAAAGAAAAAATGCTGCAATTAAGATTGCTAAATTACTTACGGAAGTGATTGTCCTATAAGGCAGCAAAACTACAACCTGTGGGTTATAATCTTAGCAGAGAAAATCGTGGCACTGTTGCACAAGGATGGTTTGCATCCTAGGAGTCTCCTACAACTTAGTAACCACTTGAAGTAACACGGTGTCCTTATCAAAAGAAAAGATGAGATCTGAACAAAGGATTATATCCCCAGAGGACTTCAGAAGCCTGGAAAAGTCCTCTGGGCCATGCTCCATGTAGTTTTCTTTGGCATAACTTCAAGTTTGGGATGTTTTTTCTATACACAGGGCTCTGAACTGATGCCCAGCTGTGGCCATTGTACCCTCAAGCAGCACAATATTCAGGATGAGAGACTGACCACCAAGCTCAAAGGGGGATCCCCCACCCATTTTGTGAGCTTATGCAAATCCCCTATACTCTCTGAGCCATATTTTTAACATTTGTAAAGACGGTTTTAGGCTTTTTTTTAAATTGAAAGAACAGTACCCTCTGTTCAATCTCACAGAATTTTTGCCAGTATTAACTAAGAGCGAATCTAACAGGACAAGGATAGTCATTGCTCTGGCTTCCTATTTAAGGGGTCCAGCCATTGGCTTCAACCCCTTGATGTCAAGAGACGCCCTTGATGGGAAACTTTTAATGTGGCAGGTGAAAGATGATGAGGCCCTCAACTTTGGCGAGGCTGTGACAAACACTGACGCCTCCAAATGAGGCATGCTGCTGTGAGCCAAGCTGGCAAATGAGGACACCAATGCCTTTAAAGACCCAACTCACGGCTCGGCGCCTGTGGCTCAACTGGCTAAGGCACCAGCCACGAACACCTGAGCTGGCGGGTTCGAATCCAGCCCAGGCCCGCCAAACAACAATGACGGCTGCAACCAAAAAATGGCTGGGCGTTGTGGCGGGCGCCTGTTGTCCCAGCTACTTGGGAGGTGGAGGCAAAAGACTCGCTTGAGCCCAGGAATTGGAGGCTGCTGTGAGTTGTGGCTGCACTCTATCCAGGGTGACAGCTTGGAGACTTTGTCTCAAAAAAAAAAAAAAAAGACCCAACTGACATTAATGATCCTGTGTTTTGGACAATGAAGCCTTGGAGGGACACAGTGACCCAGTGTCATCTCATCAGCCATCCCATGGTGAGCTCAGAAGGGGACATATGTCACAGTCTTAATCAACAATTGGCAAATTTTTCCTTGAAAGGGCCAGAGGGTGAATATTTTAGTCTTGGCAGGCTACAATAGCCTCTTTTGCATTTTAAAAAATGTTGCATGTTGTTATGTTTTGGGTTTTTTTTTTTAACAACTTTTTAAAAATGTGAAAACTATTCTTGGCTCCCTGATTGTACAGAAATAAGCAGCAGGCTGGATTTAGCCTGTGGGTTACAGACTGCAGCCCCAGGTATCACTAGCTTATTTGTGAATAGTGGAAAGAGCTGTCTTTGAATCCTGCTGTCCTCCCCTTGGAGCCGCATGAGCTTGAACTTGCCTGCTCACTCCTCTGAGCCTCAATGTCCTTTCAGTAAAATTCTTGCATGAAATACTCAGTGTATGTCTACTATCTTGTCAAGCACAAAAGCCAGGCTTATGAGGCTGAAACTAAAGAAGTCCCAGCACATGAAAGGAATGGGCAGAAGGCACACCAGATATTGCTTTGAACCCTAAAGTGGGTTGGGCTGCCTTGAGCGGAGACCGTGAAAGGGGACTTCAGTTCCATCATGGTGGCAACAAGCCAAGGACTCATTAAGTTTGTAAGGGTGGGTCCCAGGCACCTGTATTTTTTAAAGGTTTCCTCCAAGAATCTGACCCACACCCAGGGTTGAGGAACCCCTGAGAATGTTTCACAGGCCTGCAGGTTTGTGGGTCCAGGGGCATGTGATCCAGGAGGTCTGATAACTGTCATAGCTGCAGACAGTGTGGCATCTTCCAGTGACCTCATCCTCACACGTGCAAGCAAAGCCTTTTCCCCAGTTCACTAAAGAGGAAACTGTGTTTAAAGCACCAACCCGAAAGACTTTCATGTCAAAATGAATGCATTTTGGTGAGAGCACAGAAATGGTAGTGGCAGTCATAGCCAGATCTCACATTGCAACCACGCAGGGAAGGAAGCTGGCATTTGGGAGCC
Source organism: Arctocebus calabarensis (assembly GCA_963573935.1). NCBI lineage: Eukaryota > Metazoa > Chordata > Mammalia > Primates > Lorisidae > Arctocebus > Arctocebus calabarensis. The sequence continues at coordinate 12,968 of CAUYON010048689.1, forward strand.
AGGTCTGCATCGACCCACTGTCCGACACCTGTATCAGCCCCTGGCCCTGTTCACAGGTGCACACGCTGAAGCTCAAAGACATTACGCACTGGCCCCAGGTTGCGGGGTTAATACATGATTTAGGTAGAGAAAGACAGAGAAGCCCAGTGAAGGTCCAGCAAGACTGGTTTCTCCTATGCATTATGCTCCTGCACAAGTCTCGGACATCATGAATAGATCTTGGAAAGTGACTAAGTGAAACATCAGACGGTAGGTCCTAAAATAATGTCATTTCATTCAATGTGGTTTCATTGTAATGTCAGTGAGGGAAAAACTGGGTTTCCTCCTACATCATTTTGCTTAAAGTCACAGTTTCCAGGAACCTATCAACTTCCTTATGTGAGGAGGCACTGCGGTTTCACCAGCACTTCTCTTTATGGCATTTTCTCTACGGTCATAAAGTCAGGACAATGGAACATTTATGCTAAGGATTTTCAAGTGGAAATTTGTTTTTTTCCATCTCTAATACTCAAGGTTAACTCATGCAGTTTAAGATGCAAATTCCTCTTCCCACCTGGACAATTCTGACCCTGAGATGCCCAGGTTGTCAGTAATTCTATGCTTTATCCAGGCCGTGTGTTCCCCGAAAAGATTAACTGAAGAAAATCATTACATGAATTGACACGATTTGAAGGGGATCTCTGGGTATGTTTTGGAGGTTTTTGTTTGTTTGCTTGGGGCTTTTTGTAAACAGGAGAATTCTTCTGCAAACAGAATGATCTGCCTTTATTTGATTTGCAAATGTGAATTTTGGCATATTGGGTTTTCTTAATTGTGCCTGTAACTTTGGCTACTGTTTCTTTAGTGACAGTGTCCTGGATTCTCACAGATGGGAAGGGGAGCAGAGAGGACTTCATGTTTCTCCAGGACCTCTCTGCCGGTCACTGCCTGGGCAGATCACTTACGCTGCTGTGTTCATTACCCACAGACACTCCAGGTTTCATCCCCATTTTACAGACAAGGAAACGGAGGTGCAAGCTCGTAAATATGTGGAAGGGTAGAAATGGCATTTCAACCCAGCTTAGTCTGACTCCAGAGCAAGTTTTCTCATCATTGAAAAATTGAGACTGAGAAACTCCATCCTTCACCCCTCCATCCCCCGCCTGAATGCTTCCAATAAATCTAAATTCTAGGTTGACGTGAAAACATTTTCCATTAACCCAGCCCCCCTTTTGCACAGAGGGAGATGGAGCTGAGTTGGACAGGCCTTGGCTACACGTGAGGCAGGCTCTCCCTAAAGCTGGGACCCGGCTGTGCCATTTAGTGCTGCGCCCACACCCAGGGTGGCCTGTGGGGCGTCTAAGTCCCCTGGAACTCTGGCACCGCCCTCTGCCGTGCCTCAGCGTCCTCATCTGTAGAGTGGACCGGCTGCTGCTGCTGCCTGCATAGCAGGTGGGCAGAAGGGGCAGGACCACCCTACCCTCACATGGTCCTGGCAGGTGAGGGACCCTCATAATTAGGACCTTCCTAATCAGTGGACACCCTCCCAGGCAAACTCCCACTGGACATCTACCCTGTAAGTCTAGAAGGACTTTTTAAAATGAAAACTTCACTTCCAGGCTCTTACCTGAACACACCATTCCTGGGCCCCTGATTCCACAAGGGCCATGGGGAGGCCGAGGCCATGCAGGGCCGGGTGAGAGGGAGACAGCACAGGAACACCCTTGGGGGCTCCCTGCCTCCCCAGAGAGGCCTTGCTGGCTATGAGGCTGCTCCCTATTCCCATATCCTCCCCGCGTGTCATAGTGGGTGGCCAGCCCCTTCTCGGCACAGAGACTCCTGAGGAGTGGAAGGAGCTGAAAGCCACCGCTCTGGGCTTGGCTCCCGCCCCTGCCGCTGGCAGGCTATGGGACCCTGGCAGACAGCTAAATAACCTCTCTACCCTCAAACAGCTGCAGCAAGATTAAAAGAAGGTAATTATTAAAAGAGTCAACTCCATGGATCAGTGATTCTCTAAATTTAGTGCTGGTCAGAATCACCTGGAGGGCTTACGGCACAGGTGCTGGGGCCCAGCCCCAGAGAGTCAGACTCAGTGAGTTTGGGGCAGGGCCCAAGAGTTTGCATTTCCATCCCACTCCCAGGTGATGTTGGCGCTGCTGATCCAGGAGCCACACTTTGAGAGTCATTGCCCCAGATGACAGCTCATGTCTTATTTCTATTCTGTCACTGCCAGTGCTCACGTGGCCAGCCATGGGGTCAGTTCACCACGTTGGTACAGATGGAAGGCCTCCCTGACTATAGCCCTTCTAGGCCGGGAGACCCAGCTGCTGCTGGAGACGTGGGCCCTCTTCCTCCAACGAGTCCTCACATTGAAGAAGAAGGACCCTGGCAGAGGTGCAAAATGGGTGTCAACACTGGCAAAATTTCACCTGCTGATGAATCCCCAGAGGAGCTTTAGAAAAGATGAATCTGGCACCTCCAAGGCAGACTGACTCAGTGGGTGCCTGGGGCGAGGCAGCCTCTGCCTATGTTCATAAGCACCCAGGTGGCCCCGGAGCAGGTGCGCCCTGCGGAAGCCTTGCTCTCCGTCTGCCCTTGAAGCAAAGGAAGAATAAAGTTCTGTGTCCTCTTGGGCAAAGCTCAGCTGATGCAGAAATCAGCGTCTGAGCCTCCTTAGGTTCTCATGGAGCAAGGTGGGGCTTGCTCCATGAGAAGGGAAATAAAGGAACAGCTAAACTAGATAGATGATTAGATTTTAAACCTTGAAGAAGAAACCTTCATTACAATTCTATTGTTCACTACCACTTCCAGGTTTTATATTTAGAAATAAAAATTATGTAAATTGTATAAAATAAATAAAATGTATATAATCACGGCAAGTAGACTATTTAATATTCTGCTTTCCTAATGACCAAATTACAGGCATTGCCCAGTTGTTTAGTGGAATTCCTTGATGCCTCCCTCCCTGTTTTCCTCTGTGCCAAGAGCACTCAGTCTCTAACAACTGTGGACATCCAGGACGAAGTTGCTGACTGAATGAAGACTCCACACCTATTTTCATTTTAATTTAATTAATTAATTTATTTTTGAGACGGAGTCTCATTCTGTCACCCTGGGTAGGGTGCTGTGACATCAGAGCTCACAGTGACCTCCAACTCTTGGGTTTAAGCCATCTTCATGTCTCAGTTTTTCTATTTTTGGTAGAGATGGTGTCTTGCTCTTGCTCAGGCTGATCTTGAACTCCTGAGATCAAGCAATCCACACACCTTGGCATCTCAGAGTGTAAATAAAACGTCTGTAATCACAGCCTAGGAGGACCATGGTCAGGGAGGCCTTCCACTGGCCTCCACACTTATTTTATCTTATCCCAAACTTATCTTTGAAACAATGGGCATTTTCTATCATGCAAGGGCTGTCTTAGGAACAAGTTCATATTCTTAGAAATTCCTTGACACATGGGCAGTTAGCTTATAGCCAACTTTTTGTTTTTGTAAATTAGTGCTTCAAGGCTGCTCCTGAATTTGGGGGGGAAGTTCAAAGAATTGAGCTCTCACCCTAGCCCCCATTCTTGCCTGAATAGGAGTTGTAATAACAGTTTTGTTCAAAAGCGCTCCTACCCCCATGGCAAAGGAAAGCAAGCTGACAGGAAGCTTTCAAACAGAGAAGCAATGCCAGATAGCCCTTAGCTATTCCCCCAAGTGAGGCATGTCCCCAGAAGTGGGGATGTGGCATTTCCTACAGTGCTTGCTGATGATTTATGGGAAAGAAAAAACAACACAAGGCTTGCCTTTTTCTAGATGGGAAGAGCTGGCATTTTCTAGCTACCAGACCACCCCTCTGTGTTTATGTGTGCTGGAAACTGCCCCCAGGAGGCCAAACCCACACAAGCTGTGTGTGGGTGAGAGAGGGAAGGGAAAGGGACAGTGAGGGCCCCTTGGCCTAGGCAGGAATTAGGGGCAACCAAGGAAGAGGTAGGAGCCCCAGCAGCTCAAGGTCCTCCCAGGCAGAGCACGTGGCCGGAGTCTCCTGCGAGCGGCTGCTCCCTGGAGGCACTGCGGGATCCAGAGGCCATCCAGGGCTGTGGTGACCCTCACTTGGGGCCCACACGGGCTGCTCTAAAAGACCTTTGCTTTATTATGAACAGACTTGTCTCCCACTGGCTTGTCCCACAGACAAGCAGTACAGGACCAAGCCCTCAGAGGGTCCACAGCTTCCCTACCCAGACGCTGTCACCCAGCATATCCTAAAGATCGGCACCAAATGGCTCTGTGATTCCCTTCAGACCTCCTTTGTCAGAACCCTGGGAATCCCCTCTCCTTCCAACCTGCCCTCTGTCACATGTCCTGTGTCTCCCAAGGTCCTCCTAAGCTCATGGCCCTTTCTCAGTTTCTAGCCCTTACTACCAGGTAAGGCCTTGTCCTGAGCCTCACTGCCTCACTAACACTGTGTCCCGGGAGCCAAAACCTCACTGCTCACAGAAGACTATCGTTCGGTTCAGAAACAGGTGAATCTACAAGGCAGAAAGTAGACTGGCGGTTCTCTGGGACGGGGAGCTGGGGCGGGAGCTGCGATAAACCGTGAATGGCACCAGGGGTCTAAGTGAGATGGTGGAAATGCTCTAAACCTGGATGTTGGTGATCATGCGTAACCAGGTTAATTTGCTAAATGTCATTGAATTTTATACTTAAATTGGGCCCGCTTCTTGGTGTAGAAATTATAAAATAATATATTACTTATAAATTATTTATTACAGGTATGTAAATTATATTATACAATTAAGTTGGGTGAATTTTGTGGTATAGAAATTATAAAATAATATATTAAATAAATATAAAATATATAAATATTATATAAAATATAAAAATGATTTATTTATTATAGATATTATATAGATTATAAATTATGGTATATAAAATATATCATAATTTCAATAGAGTGGTTTATAAAAAATTCTCACCAATGCCCCTACTTACACAGATCCATTTATTTATTTTTATTTTCTTATTTTATTTTACTTTGTTTATTTTTTAGAGATGGGGTCTTGCTCTGTTGCCCAGGCTGGAGGGCAGTGGTATCATCATAGCTCACCGCAGCCTTGAACTCCTGGGTTCACATGATACACAGATTGCCAGACCAATAAGTCCGTCTGCCTGTCACCCAAGCCAATCAATGGAGAAGCCAATGAGAGATCAATAATTCTACTTTTATTTGCAGAAAAGCCAGCAATTTTGGAGAACAGCAAGGCTATCTCTCCAAAGAGCTATTCTGCTCTCCTGTTTTTTGTTGTTACTTTTACATTCTCACAATAAAAGCAGCATCAGCAATGTTATTACTCATCATAGGGTACATTAAACAGATCCTCATAATATATTACCAGGTTACATAATATCCCCCAATCTTAAAGTGGTTTTATCGTTAAAGCAGTCCTACTCTAGGCTAAATTTATAGTTAGTGCTCTGGGTCTGGAGTTGGGATGGGGAGGAAGAGGCCGCAGATACCAGTGCTGGAGTTATCAGAGGAGCAGAGCATATTGTTGCTCAACAGAGGCCACGTAGGCTGAGTGCCTTGCAGCTGATTTAAGTCTTAGCAGAACACTCGGTGATCCTCCCAGAACACAGGTTTGTGAGTGATTGCCACAGGCCCTGTCCTTAGGCCTCCAGCCTCCTATTCTCCTGGGAGGCTGCCCTGACACCATGCTCCTTGGAGCATCCAGTCTCTTTATCCACAACAGAAGAACTTGTATGTGAATAAACAACTCCAGATGGCGGCAGATGGGGTCATCTGGCCCCACCAGGGCCTGTTTAGTAGCATCCTAAATAACTATTTATGCAATTTATTTATTTATTGCATAAATAGTTATTTAGGATAACAGTGACTGCCATCACTCCCACCTCAGCTTCCTAAATAGCTGGGACTACACTCATGCACCACCAGGCCTGGCTAATTTTATTTTTTTGTAGCAATGGATGTCTTGCTGTATTGCCCAGGTTGGTCTTGAACTCCTGGCCTGAAGCAATCCTCCAGCCTTGGTCTCCCAAAGTATTGGGGTTACAGGCGTGAGCCACATTACACGGCCCTCAGATACATTTAAATATCAGTTTGGGCTCAGTTGCGCCTCCTGCTTTGGGCCAGTTATCTGTGTTTTATTCACAGAGAAACTGAGGCATTGAGCAGTAAGTGACTGCCCACAGTCAATGTTCCAATACTTATTCCTTGAGTGCCCACTATGGGCCAAATACCACAACAGGCACTTTGTGGGAAGAAGCAATGTGACAGAGGAGGGGGAGAGAACTGCCATTTATCCACTGTATCCAGACGCGATCGTGGCCTTGACCCAGTCTCAGAGTCTAGTGCACAGTGGGCAATGCTGTCTGAGGACTTGAGGCCTCAAGTGGGGGAACCCTGCACTGTATGCTGAGACATACTTTTTATTCACACTTCAACATCTCTGAAATCAAGACATGTCCTATAATTGCTGATAGCAGGCAGCAGGCAGTCGTGTTGTAACTGGCTCACTTTTACCCATGCGTCAAACTCACAGAATAATGTCAGTAGATTGGAGGAAAATCTCAGACAATGGAAGAATGCTGTTAATTTTTTAATTATGTTTTTAGAAGGAGAGAACTAGAGCCTATGGCCCAGTTATTCTCTTGACCACGTGCAAGGACTGAATCTCAGTAGAGTGTGTTAAAGGAAGATGGCATCATTAGTACTCTTGATGTCACCCAGCATCATACTGTGCAAAAAACTGTAGGCATCAATGTTCCTGCCGCAGAAAGCCACTCTAAAAAAAACGTCAAGGAAAGCTTTTCCAGTAGATATGCGAGACATTACTGCTCCAGTCTTGGGATTCAATTTAGCTCTCAACTGGGTTTTAGGAGCAGCACCATCATGAAGCTGGGGACAGCAGTGATCAGGGTTAGTGGGGCACAAGCTCTGTGCTTGGAACCAATCTAGGAATCAGAAAGGCTGTCAGGGTGGAGGAAATGGGCTCGAGATAAGTTAGAATTAGGGGAGACTTTCTGAGAAAGTTCATATATTCATTCAGCAAACATTTACGGAACCCCTGCTATGTCCCTCGGAGAGTAGGAGTACTAGACACAGAGCATGGACTCAGGCTCAGGGGTCCTGACTTCATCATCCTCTCCCTGACACCCTTGCTAGGAGTCTGTGAGTATGTTGTCTCCCCTCTCAGAGTCTCAGTTTTCTCAGCTTCAAGGGAGGGGATGGTGTTTGGATTGGATTGGCAGTTTTGATACTGAATTTTCTTGGAGTCCAGTATTTTTAGGAAGATTCCAGGGCCCTCTTGGGCAGAAGCCTATGAAGGGGAGGACAGAACCCTCCCCCCTCCACCAGTTTCAACAGAGCTGCTCTTATCTGCTTTTTGTATTGGGGTTCCTTGTATAATCCCGTTTGGAAAAAGGATACTGCTTAAAAATGCTTAAAAACCAGGCAGTCTTTCCGGAGGCTTCCGGCCCTGCCTATCCAGGACTATCTGTGCCTGGTCCTATGTTCTATGCTGGGGAAGTATAGCACTGGAGGCAGGAGCAGACAGAGGTGGGCAGAGCTCCCTGGGCACATGGATGCTCTGTCCAGGGTAGAATCCTTTTGCAACCACATTAGAGGAAGGCATGTCCCCAGGGAAGCCACAGGGTCCAGTGAAAAAGCAGCATGAGCCAGAAGTCAGGAGACCTAACGTTTAGTCCAGCTCTGTCCCTTCTTCTCTGTGTGAACTTGGGCAGGTTGTTGAACCCCTGCGAGCCCCAGTTCGCTCGAGTCACAGGCTACTTTTGAGAATGAAGTGAGATGGTGATCATGGGAATTGACACACAAATGTCAATGTCATTGCAAAAGAAACATCAAGGCAGAAAAATCCATTTGAAGCTTCCTAACTCCAATCTACTACTTCTCCACAACCTTCATCTTCTCTCAAGACACTAGAGAACTAGTGTGGGGGCTATTCCCCAGGAGTTTCCAGAAGACTTTCTAGCCTCATCACCCAGAACAGACAGAGTAGATAAAAAACAATTGAGACAAATGTTTAAAAATTCCAGGGGCCTTTCACTATGTCAGGTCCGTAAAAAGTTGTGCAGTAAACTCATCTTTAACTGTTCATTCATGTAGAGGTGAAGAGTAAGGCCTCCATCAGGAAATGTGATGAAAGATACAGTTGAATCGAAGGATGGAATCCAAGGATAGGGCAGGGGAGTAGGGATTCAAAATGAGGTGCCAGAAGTTCTCAGAGACCACAACACGCTGAAAGGGTGCTTGTGTTAGTTGCTAGGGCTGCCCAAACAAAGCATCACAGATTGGGGGTTTCAACAGAAACATACCTGCTCACAGTTCTGGAGGCAAGAAGCCCCAAAATCAAGGTATTGACACAGGTGATTCCTTCTGAGGGCTGCAAGGGAAGGATCTGCTCCAGGCTGCTTCTCTGGCTTAGAGACGGGTCTTCTCTGGATGTCTTTTCACATTGCCACCCTAGCTTACCTTGGTCTGAGCCACTCGTGGGCACTTAACTGGGGCCGCAAAAAGAGCTGGTAAGGAAGTCGTTCCCAGCTGGCAGTAATAGATAGGAAATGCTCATAAGCTATTATCAGTATTTCAAAAAGCCTACCGGACATCCTAGCTTTTGCTCCTAATGGAACTAAATTAAGTACCTGGTCGCCGATCTGTGAAAGCACCAAAGCATACCGAACCAAGTCTGAAATTCAGAGCCACTGAGCTCCAGCCTCTACCCGCTTAGGTGGTTGGCTAACGTTAAATGGACTCAACAGCGTTCACTAGAAGATATAAGAAAGGAAAGTCCTTCTTTCTCTGACACAGCTCTCCTGAGCCGCTTGGCACCTAGGTGAGGAAGCTGCCCTGGGCACTGACAGGGAACAGCAGCAGGGACCTGGGGGGCCAGTGTCAGTCATGGAGACCCGGGAAAGATGAAGGATGCCTCAATTTGGAAAGCCCTAGCAAGAGTGTGCAAAATAAATATTTTAGTCTAAAACTAAAATCCAAAGTATTATAATAAAATAAATATTGAGCAAAAGCCAGACTTCATGATCATTAACAAACTACTGGGATGCAAAAAGCAACCTGAAATTTTGCGAGGAACAATTCCAATATCAGGACTATATCTGAATGACGCACGGTTCATATTAGACATTGTTTCACAGGTTAGCTGGGAGGATGTGCGGCCATGAGAGACACTGTCGATTCCCCGACCTAAGCAATCAGCCAGACCACAGGGGTAAGAAGCCTGGAAACGCTTCCCAAACTCCTGGTCAGCAGGCTTCGGTCAGACTCTACCCATGTGGGACGTACATTGTTCCAAGGATGCAGAAGAGAAGGAGAAGCTGCTGTTTCAAAGGCAGGGCAGCCAGACAGGCAGAAGCTGGGGCAGCCCCTGGGAAGTTTTGTACATGATTTGATTCTCCTTGGGAATCAGCCACTACGGTGCGACTAGAAGCAGAGGCCATTCATGGCCACTTCCCTGGGATCTCTGAAGGAGGTCTTTCTCATCCTTCCTTGCCCTGCTCTTGTTAGTTTGTGAATGCCTCCTTCCTTGCATTCAACCTCTTCCTCCCCTTTATACCTAGAGTGGCTTCTGTTCCTCTGACAAACCCTGATTGATACAGGAGGGTGCAGTCAGTCAAAGCTCATTGATCCTGCTCAAGTTTGGGGACGACGCAGTATCTTGATAGAGGCATTTGAGTATTTGGCTTTCCAAAGGAGAAGACGAAGCCAAGCAGGTCTTGGCTGAAAATCAAGGCCAGAGCCACGTTTCTGTGCATCCCGACGGCCGCCCAGCCAGGGCAAGCCCACAAGTCTGACTTTAACCTTAGTGAGGCTGTCCAGTCTTCACAAACAGTCCAACCTGTTTGTTTTGGGCCTGGATGAAATCAGCATAGTGAGGTAATACTATTGCTGGCCTGCTGGGTGCCTCTGCCCAGGTGTAACAGTGTTAAGCAACATGAGAAATGGAGCGTTACCAAGGCATCAGGTTGGATAATTAGAATTTTTCAACAGGCAAAAGTACAGCAAATGGGGCCTGGGAAGAAATAAACAACAAAGAGCATCCTTTAAAGTGCAAAGGATGGGACCCACTGAATCAAGGAACAAGGACAAGGGGGAAGGAGGACAGCTCAGAGGCAATGACACAAGAACCTATTATGCACCGGGGGTTATGCTAGGCCAGTGGTTCTCAAACTTGTTTGGTCTAGGGACCCCTTTTCACTCTTAAAAATACTGAGGGCCCCAGAGAGCTTTTATTTGTGTCTATTGACATTTATTATTTTATAAATTGAAACTGAGATAGTTTTTAAGAATACACAGGACACATTCTAATAGCTGTCAGAGCCAGTAGCCTCTGGAAAATGCCACTGTACCCTCATGAGAAAATGAGAAAGAAAAAGGCAAATAACACCTTGGCATTTTTCATGAAAATACATTTGACCACACAGCTACCCTGAAAGAGTGTTGAGGATTCCTGGACCACACTTTGAGAGCCACTGTGCTAGGCTGTTATACACAACTTTGCTCATTTAATTCTCTTCACATCCTGAAATGCATGTGATTACTGTTTCCATTTTACAGAGAAACTGAAGATCAGAAAGCCCTAGTAACTTGCTCCAGGTCACACGGCACTAAACAGCAGACCTCGACTCAACCCTGTGCTTTCTGCCGCTAGCACCTGCACTTGAGCAGAGGCCTTGACCACGGTAGGGCCGGGCCCAGGAAGAGAGTAGCTGGAGACTCCTCAGGCTGGAACGAGTGGGAAGAAGGGACATTCCCACCAGGGACCTGACTGGCCGTGAGGAGAAGGGGAGTATGTAGACCCCTCTCGTCAGCAAACACGCAAAATCGGCACTCGGCCAACCCTGTGGTCTGGGAGAGGGAGGCGGCAGGGTGGGGAGAGGAGTAGCAGAGTGGGCTCTGGCGGCCAGAGGGGCTTGGCCATCCGCTGATGCTGTGTGCCCGGCTCTGGCACCCCTGGGGTGCTAGGCAGGAGGTGCCTATGGTAAAACACCTCAGAGACTCCTTCCCCAGCCCTGAGCCCTCAGTCTTACATCCAGACTGGAATCTCAGGGTCAGCTGGTCAGCGGAGGGGAAGACAGGGCTCCACAGCCTGGGGAGGAACAAAGCCGGCTTCTCGCTGACCCACATGGGCGAATCAGGCCCGAGAATCTGGGGCCTTTTCCAGGACCATAATAGGTGATTTCGCTCCAAAGGCTGCCAGTGGGAGTATCAGTTTAAATCCACTGAGAGCAAGTTTTATATTAGAACAGCATTCCATAGCTACTGCCGGCCTTCTGCTGGGGAGCTCTGTTTCCAATCTCAGAGATGTCAAACAATTTTAAAGGCACAGAAACTCAGTTTCGCCCAGCCAGGCCGGCATGGGAGGTGGCACGTGACCCCAGCCTTCCCACGGCAAATGCTCACGGAAGCTTCAGGCGGCCCCCAGCCCAGACCTGAGCCCAGATTCTCGTCTCTCCTCTGCTTCTGATTTTGTGAACCTTGCCATACACTCTAAGTAATAATCTCAAACTAGAATCTGCCCAAGGTGCTGGGACAGTGGAGGTGGGCGTAACATCTGGCCCTGGAACGGCAGTGCCCATAGCTACCAGGCAGACCCTTTCATGGAGCCTGTGACTGTCCATGCCCTCGGGCACGCCTGCATTTGCTTATTGGGACACCTAGCTCTGGGCCACACCATGTGGAGTCACAGGTCACGGCCAGGTCCTCTGTGGTCTATACTGCCTGCCAGCCAGGCCTACGCTGCGTGCTGCTCCCAGGCAGGGATGTGCAGACTGGGCAGCAAGAGTGACAGTAACAATAGCTGCATCGCACAGAGCTCTGCACGCTACACATCATCTTGCTGGAGCTTTACTGGAACCTCATGAAGTCTTCAGGTCCTTGTCATTCTCCTTATAGATGTCTTGATGGTCCTTGTCATTCTCCTTATAGATAAGAAAGCTGAGGCTTGGAGGGGTGGTCTCTGAGTCACTCTATGGGAAAGCTGGCACTAGGGCCCAGGCTCTCTGCTGGGCAGTGTTCCAAGGTCGAGGTGCAGAGAAGGAACACACAGGGCATTGGAGCCAGGGTCAAGTGCAACCAGGGCCCCTTCCCACCTTTGCCTCCTCTCTGCTGGCCCCCCAGACTTGAGTCCTCCAGGAATCGTTCTTTGAGCTTAGAAACATACAAATCAGCAGTCTCAATCAGCTGAGCAATCTGCTTAATTTTAACTCTTGCCCTTCAAATGTAATTAAATGTTAAATTTAATTAAGCATTACTTTTGAACTTAAATGGAGAGATTTAAATATAATATTTACATTTCTGTTTCCATTTACTCAACTCTTCTATGCCCAGATATGCCCCCTGGTTTCTGGGGTCTGGTTTCTGGGGTCAGGAGCCTGTCTTTGGTAACCTCAGGAGCATTGGCGGGGCGCAGCTACTCTCTGAAATCCTTGTTGTGATGTGTCCGTGGCCACTCAGCCAGTTAACAATGGGCCCTGAGGGAAGGCGAGCCCTGCAGCCTTTCAGGCCCTGCACCCTGCACTCCTGTGCTTGAGAAAAGGGGCTCACCTCACTTTGGGGATGTAAGGGAATTGCTTTCCTTGGTGGAGCCACTTCTGGAAAACAACTATTTGCCCAGACCAGGGGTGGTCTTACCAGGCACAGACCTGGGTGACTTCCAGAGGCACCTTCTGATTTTGCCATCACAGAGTAAGCCTGGGACTATCCTGAGCCTTTGCTCTTAAAGGGCCTTTTAGCAGGTGTTAGGCAAATTGTGCCCAGGGCAGGCTGCAGGGGCTGGGCAGGTAGCCCAATGTAGCCATGTGGGGTCCCAGGAGCAGGGCCCAGGTTTGATCCAGGTGCTGCCACCTCTGACCCCTTCCTTAGAGGAATGGCATGCGAGGGAGGGAGGCCGGCCTACAGCCTGGCTGAGGACGTGGGACTCTAGGTGGAGTTGGAGCTGTGGGGGAAGACCTGACAGTGTGCCATGTAGCAGCAGAGACAAGCTTGAACCCAACTCATTAGTGCCCCTCTCTGGGCTCCCCAGCTCTGCCCAGCACTCACCGGCACTTGGGGCTTCTTGCCTCTGGTAAAATGTATCTCAGCCCACCCAGCTGCTTTCTGTGTCCCAAGAGGTTCCACTAACGGGTCCCTGGAGTTGCTCTCTTGTGCTGGACAGAGCTGGAGCACGACTCGAGCCTTCCAGGAGAACCAGGCTCCTCCCTGTCCTCTGCTGGGAAAAACCCCTGGAATTTAAGGAAAGACTCTACCAAGGGTTTAAAGGCCACCCTTCCTCTTTACAGGGTTCCTTTCATAGACCTATGTTATTCAGCCCTCAGGCTCCTGTGGGGGTGGGAGAGAACCACATTTTGTCCTTCACTCTTAGTCACTTTGGTGCTGGGGTCAGGAAGGAATAAACCACTTCCTGGGTCACCATTCACGGGCTGAGCACTGACAGCTCACGGTCCCAGGAGATGGAAAGCAGGTGGGACCACAGGTGGGTGAACAAGCACCTGCCAGAGAACGCAATTTGTCCTGTGTGGAGGCAAGGACAAGGTGGACAAGGTGCTGGGAGAGTGGAGGTGGGCATGACTAAGGCCTGTGGGAGCAAAAGAGCTTTGAGGGCATGATGCCACCATGGGTGTTGCCCGATCAGAAGGCTGGCGGCTTGCCCTGGGGAGCCCAGGGAGTCTATTGAGAAGACGGCGACTCAAAGGGTGAGCCCAACGTGCTGGTAACTCGTAAGCTGGGTCCCTGGTCACAGGCCTGGGCTCTTCCTGCTCCTGAGGGAAGATTCTATGTAGGATGGGGCTGATGGAGGGGTGGGATTGTCAGCATCATTAGATGCAAGTGACAGAAACCAATGGGCCTATTGATGCAGAGAAGAAATCTATAGGGAGGACTTTGGGGTGTTCACAAAATCGGCAGGACTTTTTGGAGAAATCAGGCTTGGAAAACAGATTGGAGCCAAGGGAGGCAGGACAGCAGCCAACAGACCCAGGGCATGTCACAGAAACACCTACCATTGCAGGAGTCATCTCTTAACTGTCCCTGCATCTTGGCGTCTTCCCTTCAAGGGTCCCGTCCCCTCATCTGGCTGCCAGAGGGCAGGGAGCAGAATCCTCTGGCTCCTAGGTCTGGGGGAGAGAGGCCTGGAGGCCTCACGGGACAGACATCCAGCTTTTCTCCACATGTCCTGTTGTGGCTGGAGAGCTGCTTCCTACAGGGCTTGGCAGCTGTTCTCAGGAGGAGCCGTCAGTTCTTCCCGGGCACCTGTGCCTAAGCTGTGGAATGGTTCAGTCACCGCCTGGGGTGGGGAGCACCCCCAGGGGGCAACTTTCTAGTTTCTGCCTCTCCTAATATGATGAATTCATCTCTTTCTGTGGCTTTTTGAGAAAATATATTGTTACCTGTAACAGAGAGCTCCTACTGTGTCCTATATGAGGTAGGGGGAAGGGAATCCCAAACAAAATGTAAGGAGGACTCCTGTGAAGGAATTTTCACATTGAAATTATTAAATGCCTTCTGTATGTCAAGCACCAGGTTAAGTACATTTTTTTTATGTAGAAGAAAGGAAAATTTATTTTAAAACCTTGCTATACACTCTAAGTTATAATCTCAAACTAGAAACTGCCCAAATTTCTGCCAAAATTATGAAAAATAAATAGTAGTATACTTATATATTAGAATACCACTCAGCAGCCTTCTCGGGGGCCCCAATAGGTCCCTGCCATCCTTTCAGGGAATCTGCAAGGTTAAAAAATTATTTTCTAGACTGAGAATCCCTTGAGATGAAGAGTTCAAGATGACAGAGAGCTAGCATCGTGTCATTCACTCCAACCTGGGTGAGAGAGCAAGGCCTTGCCCTCTCCCCAACCAAAACCGAAACAAAAACAAAAAAACTATCTTCATAATAATTCTAAGACTGTAGTCCTCAACCCATGGGCCAACGACCGGTGCCGGTGTGGGCCTGTTAGGAGATGGGCTGCAGGAAGTGAGCCGTGGAGAGCAAGGGAAGCCTCATCTGTGATTACAGCTGTCCCCAGTGCGGCAATCACCACCCGAGCTCTGCCTCCCGTCAGACGTGAAATGGTTCCATGGTGCTGAAAAAGGACGGGGACTGGATGTTCTAAGATTTTATAATACTTCCCTGTTCTATGTTGACGATGCAAAAGCAACAGTGGGTAAATCTTCAAGTGACTCAGCACAAATCAAGACAGTTGCACTAACCCTCCAGTACTAGTCATTGTTTTCCTCATTGCCAAACACAGGCCAATTTGCCAATTTCATTTAAAATTGTATCTTTTTTTTTCTTTTTGAGACAGAGTCTCGCTCTTACCCTGAGTAGAGTGCTGTGGCCTCACACTCCCAGCAACCTTCTCTCAGCTTCCCGAGTAACTGGGACTACCACACCACCCAGCTAGTTTTTCTATTTTTAGTAGAGATGGGGTCTTGCTCTTGCTCAGGCTGGTCTCAAACACCTGAGCCCAAGCAATCCCCCTGCCTTGGCCTCCCAGAGTGCTAGGATCACAGGTGTGAGCCACCACACCCAGCCTTAAGATTGTATCTTGAAGCAGTAAAAGTTTTTAATTTTAGCAAGTCTCAACCCTCAAGCGCATGTTTTTTAATATTCTAGGTGAGAGAAGGGGAAATATACATAAAGCACTTCTGCTATGTACTGAAGCAGAGCTGATGTCTTAAGGAAAATCATTTGTGATTGTTTGAGTTGCAAACTGAACTTGTATGTGATTCTTAGTGCACATGTGCAGAGACTTCTGAACTAGGAATGGAATTTCTAGCTCATCACAGAGAGCTATGATCGTGTTACTCATTAGGGTACGTGCACGTTCAGCTTTGTGAGAAAATATCAAACTCTTGCCCAAAGTCCTTGTACTAAATTACCTTCCTATAAGGAAAGTATATGAGATCTTGTGAATTCACATTCTCTCTAACACTTGATATACCATAAGACTTTTGCATTTCCCCCCCTAAACGAATGATTCTAAAATGATCTTTCATGGCAGTCTTTATTTTTGTTTTCCTAGTCATTAATTAGGGTGAATGTTCATTGCCCATATATTTTGCCTGCTAACGATGAATCAGCCTAGTCAGCAAACATCACAGAAAACATATGAGCATATGAGCTCAGTATGAGCTACTAGCTGGAGATTAAAAAGGTGGTTTACTGTGATCATATTTAATATACTATAAGAGCCCATCAGTTACAAGATGCACCATCAATTTAATATAGATTTTTTTTAAAGAAATGTTAATCAAATTACAATTTTTTTTTTTTGAGACAGTTTCACTCTCTCCCTGGGTAGAGTACCGTGATTTGATAACCCACAACAACCTCAAACTTGGGCTTGAGGGAATACAAGCCCAAGTAGCTGGGAATACAGTCACCCACCAGCACACCCGGCTAATTTTTCTATTTTTAGTAGAGATGGGGTCTCACTCTTGCTTGGGTTGGTCTTATACTCCTGAGCTCAAGCAATCCACCCACCTTAGCAAATTATGGCATTTTAAAAAACTAAAAATAATGTATGTTTACTTTTATAATCAAATAACATTTGTTCTTTAATATTACCATCTAAAATCAATTCTAAGTTTTGTTTTCATTCAGGGCCTAAGGATTCTTCCCAGATAAGGCAAATATTCTTGAAGAAATGTAGATTTATGAAGTTTGTGCTCATGAACTTGACCTTCTGAGTATACTTAATGAAGCCTGTTAATATGCCAAGTTTTGTGTGCATTTCCTTTTTGGTTAAACTGGTGGTTTCATTTTCTCTGCAATTGAATTACATATCATTGGAAATCTGAAAGTCAGCCAGATACTTTTGACAGATGGGTGTCTAGTGTCTAGTGATAATCTTTCACAGGATACAAATTAGCCTCAGGAGCCTTTCCCAGTTCTCAGTTCTGCTGTGCTTTTGGAAAGATTTAGCTAAGTGTGCACAGCCCAGTAATGACAACCATGTCACATCGGCTTCCTCTGTGTGCTGCTAGCAAATTTTGGCTCACAGCATTGAAAGGTATAACCTCATCTCAGAAGTGTTCAAAAGTGAAAGAGTGTGCATCTTATTTTTCCTCCAATTATCTATTAATTTTTTTTTTAATTTTTACTATTATTTCAGGTTAATTTGAAGGTACAAAGAATTAGGTTACAATGTTTGCATTTGTTATTTGTGTCTCCTCCCCGGGAGGTGTGCCATACACCCTGACATTGTGCCCATTAAATGGGAACACACCCGTTCCCCTCCCTCCACAGCTCTCCCAGCTCTCCCCTGCCCCCACCACCACCCCCTTGAATTCAGATTTTCTCTTCTGTAGGAGTGTATTCGTCTACTGGCTTCATATTAGTACTGAGTACATTGGATTCTTGAGCCTCCATTCTCGTGATACTTTACTAAGAAGAATGTGTTTCAACTCCATCCAGGTTAATACAAAAGATGTAAAGTCTCCATTTTTTTTTTAAAGTTTATTCTTAAATGTACAATAGGCTCTAAGACAACACTTCATTTTAGCTATAGGTGGCAAAAGATGTTATGTCAGGGAATACAGATGTTTAAATAGGAATCAAGGGTCTTCATCCTCTCAGGCACGAGGAACAGCTTACTTTTTGCCCGATTTCTTCATTCCACCTGCGGCCAGGGGGCCCTTCCCCGTGGCCTTGGCTTTCAGCTTCTCGGGTTTCTTCTGCTCCTCTTTCTGTTTCTGTTTGCACGCCTTATCTTCCTCGTCCAGCTCCCTGGCCTGCTTCTTAAGCTGTTTCAGGGGCTTTTTCTTGCCTCCTTTGCGGCCGGACATGGTGCTGTCACCCCTTCACCAGACCCTGCCACCAGAACTTCTCTTTCTTTTTCTTTTAACACTATTGAGAAAAGAGTATAATTGTCTTACCACCACAGATAAGTAAGCGAGGTGATGGATGTGTTAATCAGTTCGATGTAAGCATTTCACTTTGTATATCAAATCAGTACCCCATACGTGCATCAACGAACACAGTTATGATTTAATAAAGACAAAAAATGGAGAGCCTAAGAGAAGTTTCCATCTTTTTTAATGACTGAATATTCATGTATTTGTGTGTGTCTATGTGTGCATGTTTAGTTAATATTTATTGAGCATCTACAAGGTGCTAAGTTCCATTATTCCACATCAAAGACTTTCCATTCATTATCTCTAATATTTATAGTAATTTTATGAGATAGAAAATATCCTCATTTTAAAGGAAATTGAGGTCCAAAGAGGCAAGAGAACTGGACCCAGACTTATAAGTGGCAGAATGAGAATTAAAATCCAGGTCTATCTTACTTCAAAGCCCATAAACTTTCTACCATGCTATGAATCTCTTCCTTAGTTCCCAAATTCTACGGGCCACTAGTAAATAAGACCACAGATAAATTATTGTGTAGTCCTACCTGTCAGTCGTTGCGTAGTCCTAAGATTGAATGCCTTCTTTTATGAAGAGGTTACTGGCAGGGACAATGAAGAGGTTTGCAAGAGAGTTGATCTATGTTAAAAATAACAACAAGGTATTTATTCCTAATCCTGTTAAGCACTCCAGAGCTCTGTGCAAGCTGAGCGGGGGAGGCATGTTAATTGGCCCGGGTATAAGTGGGGCTGAGGTGGCTAGTTTAATCTCCCATGGCTTCCCTCCTCAGCCAGTGCATGGTATTACCTTTTCCTGCGTTAGTTGGTGCAGAACCCTATTTTGTTCTGATGAGCAATTATGATGCACTGTCATCAAAGAGGCTCAGTTTCAGCCCTGGACATGTATTTCTTTTCATTGAAAGTGCCCGAACCTTGGCCGGATGTGATGGCTCACGCCTCCAATCTTAGCACTTTGGGAGGCCGAGGTGGGAGGATCACTTGAGCTCAGGAGTAAGCAAGAACGAGACCTCATCTCTAAAAATATAAAAATTAACTAGGTGTCATGACAGATGCATGTAGTCCCAGGTACTTGGGAGGCTGAGGCAGGAGGATTGAGTGAGCCTAGGAATTTGAGGTTGCTGTGAACAAGGCTGATACCATAGCACTCTAGCCTGAGCAAGATGAGTGAGACTTTGTCTCCAAAAAAAGAAAAGGTGCTCTAACCTAAAAGAAGTTGCTCTAAATAGTGCACTAATGCACAGTATTGATCAGAACTCAGGGATTCTACCAGTTTCTGGTTTACACACAGGTCTGTTTGGAGCTCCTCCCGGCCTCAAGATGTCTGGGTGGGGAGGGAGGGCCAATCCCCATCATTACATACAACAACTCGTAAGCTACCCTGGGCAAGCAAAGTCTTTTTTGGAACTTTTTTTCATACTTTCCCAAAGAAAGTTTCCTTCCTTCAAAGCCCTCAAATGCATGGCTTAGTCTGGCCATTCACGAACTTTTCACCACCAAAAACACTTTGTATAATGTCTGCCCCCCCCCCCCACTTTTCTTATAAAGAACTTTTATCTAGCAAGCTGCGTGTTGGCTTTTTAAACTCTATGAATTAGATATAATCAGCAGAAAAGAGAGTTCCCGTTAAAAGGTGAAGTACTTGAAAGTTTACTCAGCCTGCCAGGGCAACCTTATCTCAGGTAAAATATGACTTTCTGCAGGCTTTTTCTTAAAGTGTGAAAAATAACTCCATGGTTCCACACACTACCTTTTCAGATAAATCCCCAGGGTTCTAGTGACCTGGATTTGAAACTGCTGGTCTGATTTACTCCATACATACACTTAACTTTGTAGTTGACCTTGGGGGCCAACCAATCACACTGACTTTCTGCTCCAACCTTTGGATGAAGGTAATCTATACAGAAAACCAGATACCATAATTTTTTAACTCAGGGATGCCCTGTCAATTTTTTTTATTGAGGTATAATTTACATACAGCAAAATTCATACTTTCAGTGTAAAAATTCTATGAGTTTTGACAAATATCCACATTTGTGTAATCGCCACCACAACTAAGATACAGAACAGTTCTATTGCCCCCAGAACTTCCCTGTACCCCAAAGTCAGCATCCTTTCCCTGTACTTACAGCTCTCGGCAACCTCTATTCTCTGACCCTAAAGTCCTTCCTTTTACAGAATGTCATGTAAGTAGAATCACACAGATGGTGGCCTTTGGTGTCTGGCTTCTTTCACTTAGCAAGAGGCATCTGAGATTTTTCTATGTTGATGCACCTATCAGTTTATTTTTCCTTTTTATTGCTGAGTAGTATTCCACTGCCTGGACGTTTGTGGACATCCACTACTGCCTGAGTACTATTCCACTACAGTTCATTTGTTTACCAGTTAATGAACATTTGCATTGTTTAGCATTTAATAATCTTGAATAAAATCACTATAAATATTTGTGTACAAATTTTCCTATGGAGGGCAATCCCTGTGGCTGAGGAAGTAGGGCACCGGCCCATACACTGAGGGTGGCGATTCAAACTGAACCCTGGCCAAGCTGTAACAAAAAAAAAGCGGGTGGTGTGACAGGTGCCTGTAGTCCCAGCTACTTGGGAGGCTGAGGCAAGAGAATTGCCTAAGCCCAAGAGCTGGAGGTTGCTGTGAGCTGTGACACCATAGCCCTTTACCAAGGGCAACAGCTTGAGACTCTTGTCTCTGAAAAAAAAAAAAAAGTTTGCTACTTGGGAGGCTAAGGCAAAAGAATTGCCTAAGCCCAGGAGCTGGAGGTTGCTGTGAGCTTTATGATGCCAAGGCACTCTACCATGGGTGATAAAGTGAGACTCTGTCTCTACAAAACAAAAGTTTCATATGGAAATAAATTTCCATTTTTTCTTGGATAAATACCTGTGAATGGAATTTGTGGGTCATGTGATAAATGCATATATAACTTTCCTTAGAAACTATCAAATTGTTTCCAGAATAGTTGTACCATTTTATTCCCAGCAATAATGTATGAGAGTTGTAGTTTCTCCCCATCCTTAGGACTTCATGTTGTCCTTTATCTTTTTTCAGGTGGAGTCTCACTCTGGCAACCTGAGTAGAAAGCTATGGCATCATAGCTCACAGCAACCTCAAACTCTTGGGTGCAAGCCATCATCTTGCCTCAGATTTTCTATTTTTCATAGAGATGGGGGTCTTAGTCATGCTCAGGCTGGTCTCAGACTCCTGAACTCAAGCAATCCACTGGTTGTGGCCTCCTAGAGTACTAGGATTACAGTCGTGAGCCACCTCACCCAGCCCAATGTTGTCATTTTTTAACATTTTAGCCATTCCAAAAGGTGTACAGTGATTTTATTTTAGATTTTCCTAATAACTAATGATGCTGAGCAGATTTTCATATGCTGATTTGTCATCTAGGTTCTTTAGTGAGCTTCTTGTTCAAATCTTTGCTTTTTTTTGAGACAGAGTCTCACGATGTCACTCTCGGTACAGTCTCACAGCTGTGCCATGGCATCACAGCTCACAGCAAACTCAAACTCTTAGGCTTAAGAGATTCTCTTGCCTCAGCCTTCCCAGTAGCTGGGACTACAGGCACCTGCCACAATGCCTGGCTATTTTTAGAGACGAGGTCTCGCTCTAGCTCAGGCTGGTCTCCAACATGTGAGCTCAGGCAATCTACCCGCCTCGGCCTCCCAGAGTGCTGGGATTACAGATTTGAGCCACTGCTCCCGGCCACTTTGCCATTTTTTAAATTACGTGCTTTGTTATCGAGTTGAGAGTTCCTTATATATTCTCAATATAAATAATTTGTCAAATACATGTTTTGTAAATATGTTCTACTCTGTGGCTTGTCTTTTCATTTTCTAAGCAGTATCATTTGCAGAGGAGGTGGCTTTAATTTTAACAAAGTGTGATTTATCAATTGTTTTATGGATTGTGCTTTTGATATTGTCATAGCTAAGAAATTTTTACATAACTCAAGATCTTTATGTAACTCTACATCCCAAGATATTTTTCTCCCATGTTTTATTCTAATGGTTTTATAGTTTTTACATTTAGGTCTATGATGTATTTTGAATGAATTTTTGTACAAAGTATGAGAGTCAAGCTTTTTTTTTTTTGCAGTTTTAGCTGGGGCTGAACTTGAACCCCCTACCCCCAGTATATGGGGCTGGCGCCCTACTCCTTGAGCCACAAGTGCTGCCCGGTTTTTAATTTTACATATGAATATCCAACTGTTCTAACACAATTTTTTAAAAAGACATTTTCTTCATGGAATCAACATTCCACCTTTGTCCAGGCTCTCTTCCCAGTCCATCCTAATATCATTTACTGCAGTATAGGAGATCAGAATATGCCACCCCCCCAATTTGCCCCTTTGGCATAAGGATTACTTGTATTTTGACCTGAAAGCAATTGAGAAGAAGCAGATAGAAGAAAATCTCTGTGCCCTCCCCCATTTGCCTAAAAGCAGGACATAAATTTATGAGGTGTCCCTCCTCTCCTCTCCACCAAGAAAGATAAAGGTTGATGGATCACTGAGGACGACTTTAAATCCTCAGCAGTTGGAGATGGTCCAAAAGGAATCTACATACATTCCCAATCATTTACCTTACGAGATAGATATTTTTAACTTTGTTTTCCAAGTGAGGAAACAAAGACTCAAAGAATTTAAGAAATTTGTCTAGGATAATACAGCTTATGCTTTCCAGACAGTGAATTTAAATCCATGATTTCTTATCTCCCACGCCCATGTTCTTCCCTCCACCTTATTTATACTGCTGACAGTCCAAGTCATTCTTAGCAGCTATCAGTCTTGCCTACAGATGAGAGACCCTGGGAAAAGCCATTAAAAATTATAGCTACCTGGGTTCCCCCCAGATCAACTGCACCTGAATCTCTGAGACTAAGGCCTGGGTGTCTTCTACAAGCTCCGTATCTGATGCTGAGTTACAGAACACTGGACCTGATGCTCCTAAAAAGAGGGGTCCTCCTGTTGATCTGAGGTGCCTATTCCTTGAACTTGAGGGCAATCGATAGTGAATGCTTAGCAGGAGGCAATGGCTACATCTGCTTTAGGCCTGGGAGGCTCAGGGCTCTAAAAGGCAAAGCTTTCTCCTTCATTTATTAAGTGCTGGTAAATCCAAGGAGTGTGTCATGGTATTTTAGCATCAACTTATCACACATGTTTGTGCTGGCTTATGGATGAAATCCTGATGGAAAACAGGTGGGACTCCTCAAAGCTGCTGCTAAGGACTTAATGAGTTACAAAGGGATGCTAATAAACGAGGTTGATGAGAGGAACGTTGCCTTTTCGGGGGATGTGGTGGGACTCTTATTCCTTAGACAGATTTGGCCTGCTGGGGCATCGTTCAAAGCAGAAAGCAATGTTCCTTGCATCGCTGTGGGAGGCAATGTGCATCCCGGAGCAGTCTAGTTACTGAGGCAGGGAGCCTTCTCACTAACAGGGCGGATTGAGGTCTGAGCCGGAGTTATTGGCAGGGTAAAATGATTGTGTCTTAGGCTAGTTATTACTGAAGGTTTAGAATGCCTTTAGAAGTTTTCCTATGCCAGATGTGACATCCAGTCTGGGTAACATTACCATCTTTGAAATGTCTCTATAACACGGACCATATTGTCACTATAATGATTTTATCATTAGTGTTTCCCATTATAAGGGTAAAATGCACATCGTGGAATTTTAGAAAATGCAGAACAGAAGCCCAAAGTAAAACTAAGGAAAGTTTTTGCTTGCCTAGTCCCATGGTAGAACTTTCGTATCTATCACCTCATTTAATCCGTATAAGAACGCTCAGAGGAGAAAAGCATTATTCCTATTTTCAGATGAGGACATTGAAGCCTGAGGATATTCCAGTGATTTTTTGGAAACTCCCACAGAGGCAGGTGGTCTGGCCCAAATCTCATTCTCATCCCATTATATCTTACACCACATGACATTTTGGGATAGTTTGCTTCTTTTGTTAAGCAAGCAACTTTATTTCTGATCTGGTGCTTGGGTTCCATAGTTTTGAAAACCTAAAAACACCAGTTTTACCTCTAGCTCTTTTTTTTTTTTAATGTGATTTGTGAAAGTTGTCAGAATCAGGATGGAGTCATTTGTGTTAAAAAACAAAGACAAAAACAAAACACAACTGACAAATAGAGACAGGGAAGGTCAAGAAGGGAGGGCTCTCATGCACAAGTGCCTGATAACAAGAACTATCACAAAAGACTTGGTAAAAATCACAATTTTGCACAAAGGCTATTACAATCTTACATAAAAGAAAAATATTTCAATGAAGTTATCTGCCCAGCGATTGCCTGACCAACCTTGCTCGGACTGACCATCACCCTTATTACTAATACTGACAGTCAACAATAATTACTGGCATCACCCTTATTACTGATACTGGCAGTCAATAATTAACTAAAAACAACTGGCCTGGCGAGGTGTCTCATGCCTATAATCCTCACAGTCTGGAGACCAAGGCAAGAGCAGGGGTCCTCAAACTTTTTAAACAGGGGGCCAATTCACTGTTCCTCAGACTGTTTGAGGGCTGGACTATAGTTTTAAAAGAAGCTATGAACAAATTCCTATGCACACTGTGCATATCTTATTTTGAAGTAAAAAAACAAAACAGGAACAAATACAAATACAATCTTTAAAATGAAAAAAAGGCGCCCCCATCTACAAAAAAAAAAAAAAGACCTCCTAACTTCAGGAAAAAAAGGCCCCCTTAACTGCAAATAAAGGCCCTACTGACTGCCAAATAAAAAATAAATAGACCTCCTAACCACACACAAAAAAAGAAATCTTAACTTGGTCTTACGTTGGTCCTCAGGCAGCAGCAGGCTCTGCACAGGTAAGCCTGTAACTCGTCCGATCACGAGTCTCAGTCTCACCCAAGACTGAGATGAGGAGTCGAGAGAAGGAGGGGAGTCAGAGAGTGTGGCGCACATTCCACACATGCGCACTGCGGCCCAGGACCAGTCGGCTGCTAAGCAGGACAGGCAGTGGTGGGAAAAACACCCAGTGGGCCGGATAAATGTCCTCGGTGGGCTGTAGTTTGAGGACCCCTGGGCAAGAGGATCACTTGAGACCAGAAGTTCAACCCAAACTGAGCAAGAGCCAGAGCCCCCTGTCTACTAAAAATATTTGAAATAGGAAAAAAAAAAAAAAAAGCAAACAACAGTGGCACATGCCTATAATCTCAACTAGTCAAGAAGCTGAGGCAGGAGGATTACTGGAGCCCAGGAGTTGGAGGCTATAGTGAACTATGATGATGCCCCAGAATTCAATGTGGAGCAACAGAGCAAAACCCTGTCTCAAAAACAAATAAACAAAACTAATTATTTGGGCCAAACACAGTGACTCATGCATGTAATCCTAGTACTCTGGGAGGCCAAGGAGGGTAGATCGCTTGAGCTCAAGAGTTCAAGACCAGCCTGAGCAAGAGTGAGACTCCATCTCTCAAAATAGACAGGCACTGTGCCGGGCGCCTGTAGTCCCAGCTGCTGGGGAGGCTGAGGCAAGAGAATCACTTGAACACAGGAGTTTGAGGTTGCTGTGAGCTGTGATACCACATCACTCTACTGAGGGAGACAAAGTGAGACTGTCTCAAAAAGAAAAAAGGAAAAAAAATCCCAATTATTGAATCCTCCTCCTTTTCCTTTAAAACTTTTGTCTTCCTTTATCCTCTGCATGCGTACCCTCGTTGCAATGCCCATTCCCAAATAAATATCACTTTCTTTCAGACAATCTCTGTCTGTTATTTTTACTGACAAAGTTTAGAACAGAAACAGTTTTCCAGTTAGCTTTCAGCCTTTGAGCATTCGTTTAGCAGATGACACAGTATCTGAAGACCAGGCTATAAAGGGCATTCCTTCCAGGTAAAGAGTTTATCTTGGCAAACTTAGCTGTTGATAAAAGCAAATTACTTTTGTTGAAAGGAATGTAAGAACTGTCTCTTTTCCTGTCACACAGAATGATATCATCCAAATCCTTTTTAATTTAATTTTTTTTTCCTTTTTGCTAGTGGATCCATGAATTGTCACGTACACCGTAGCGGATTCCAACTTCCATGACCACTGTCCTGATGCAAAACATTTGTCTTTTATTTGCAAACTTTCATCCTGACTACTCATAAGAAGGGCAGCTTTTAAGAAATAAGGATTTTTTTTTTTTTTTGGCAGTTGGATGGGGACAGAATGACATGGGAAATAGAAAAGAATGATCTTTCCACAGTTGTATGTAAACCCAGAGGGAGCCGAGGTCTGCACTGGGTTGCTGCAGGGAGCTCCTCCTTGGAGACCCCCACCCCGGGCAGGCTGAGCAGGCGGAGACTGTGGGAAGCAGAGCAAACAAACCAGACAGACACAGGCCCAAGAGAACAATGGCAGGGCTGTGGAGAAGCATAGCAGGCCTGGGGTTTCTGGTCACAAGGGCAAGAGCCCAGGCCATATTTATCTTAGAACTCTTCTACACAGCTATGAAAATTCATGACGGGTCCTGAGATAGTAGAAGTTAGCAAATCTCTACAATTCTCTGCTTCAGGTTAAAAGAACAAAACCCACGTTTACATTTCTTCTGGCCAACGTCTTGCCTTGCCTTTCTTAGCTTCACAATAGATTCATTGACCCAAGCTGGAGTTGGTGGGTGGGTGGGTGGAGATTGTAAACATGAACTTCCCACGGCAGGGTAAATATTTCTCTGTACAAACAGGGATCCTTCTGCTGTCTTTCAACGTAAGAGCTTGCTAATTAACTACCAGGGCTTTCGGGTGGGCGATTAGCTCCAACCCTCCACCAAACGGCCCTGTGTTTATGTCTTTTCATATTTTGACCCCATGCTTTTTGGCTGAAGCATAAAAGAAAAATCTGAAATGTCTTCTCTCATGTTTAAAGTCTCTGTTCCTGTAGAGGAGCATTTGAAACAAACCCTTGGACTGGAGCAGAAGTGGACGCCAAGATCTCTGCTGAGAAATGTGCAGGTGAAGGACGGAGCCGGCAAGGGAGAATCTGTTTCTCATTAGAATTCCTGGCAAAGCTTTTCGAGGTGCATCTGGAAAAAAGAGAGAAGGCTGCCGTTGAGGTTTGTTTAATAAGCTCCTTCCTCCCCGCACACGTCTGCTGGCTTTCCCTGTGAAGGTCACCTGGGACCAGGTTTTCCCTCATGTGTCTGTACATAATCTGGGTGTATCGGGTAGAAAGTGGGGAATCCAAATAAGGAAAACCCATTTCACTCTCACTTTTCTAAATATCAAATGAAGTTCTCCCTTGGACAATCTCGCTGTCACAGATGCAGGGGATGCCAAGGAGAGGAGTCACTTGTAGTTCCTTGTGCAGGATGACAGTCTTCGAGGTGATACTATTGTTTTTATCGGAACATCACATTTGCCTGAAGTAACAGGTCTTCATTTTACAGATAGGGAAACAAATAACAACAACACCCCCCTGCCCCAAACCAAATCAAAACCAACACAAAACCTGAGGCCCAGAGAGAGCGGATGCCTTACATAGCTGCACAGCCAACGGGTGACAGAGCTGGGACTGGACCTCTGATCCCTGCCCACCACAGCATATTGAGATCAGACCACCCCTCAAGGCCCATTAGGTTCTCTTTCCTGGATGTCTCAGGTCTTACTTTATTTTTTATTTTTAAAAAACTTAGGGAATGGCTCGGCGCCTGTGGCTCAGCGGGCTAAGGCACCAGCCACGTACACCTGAGATGGTGGGTTCGAATCCAGCCCGGGCCCGCCAAACAACAATGACAGCTGCAACCAAAAATTGGCTGGGCGTTGTGGCAGGTGCCTGTAGTCCCAGCTACTTTGGAGGTGGAGGCAAGAGACTCGCTTGAGCCCAGGAATTGGAGGTTGTTGTGAGCTATGATGCCTTCCAACACTCTCCGGGGTGCCAGATTGTGGCCCTTTCAAAAAAAAAAAAAAAAAAAAAAAAAAAAGAAACAAAACAACTGTATATAAAATGGACAGAGCATTTATTCACAGTATAGTCAGACTTTTTATTGCATTTTGGTTCATAACAAATTAATACCATATAAAGGTCTGTTTATAAGGTGCTGTTTTTGAATAATCTGTCCATTTCATAAAGAAAAATAATGCAGAATGATGTGTAATATAGGGGAAGAGTAGATTTCTGGGTGGTGCCTATGGCTCAGTTGAGAGGGCACCAGCCCTATATACTGTTGATGGTGGGTTCAAACCCGGCCCCAGCCAAACTGCAACAAAAAATAGCTGGGCGTTGTGGCAGGCCCCTGTAGTCCCAGCTACTTGGGAGGCTGAGGCAAGAGACTCGCCTAAGCCTAGGAGTTGGAGTTTTTTGTGAGCTGTGAGATGCCACAGCACTCTACTGAGGGCCATAAAAGTGAAACTCTGTTTCTACAAAAAAGAAAAAAAAAAAAGTAGATTTCCTAGACCAATGACTGAGAACATAGAAATAGACTAGAAAGACATTGGAAAGAAAGTCAAACCAGGGTTAGGGACAACACTATGTGTACAGGTAGAGATAGAGACTTCATGCCCAGGAATGCCCAAAGCCTGTAGATGACTGGGGAGATGTGTGTTAAAGACAGTGCAGAAAATGAGATTTGAGCAAGCCCCTTGTTCCCAAAAGGCACTTTAGTCTCAAGATATCCACCTAAAGGAAGTTGAGAGGGTACTGGCATCAGTTTGCTTTTGCAGAATAGGCCTATGCAGGGAGGACTCAGGAAGATCTGAAAGATTGGGTCACATGTGGGCTGCATCAGGTGTGCACTGCCCACCTGATCACTCCCTTACCTGTCATGGTATCCCAGGATTTCCAGAGTATAGTGGTTCATCCATTTGTAACAGGTTGTATGTCCTTTCTTTCCAGCATGTGGACACAGGGAACTCTTACCTTTGTGGGTACCTGAAGATTAAAGGCCTTACTGAGGTAAGCACGCACTCCCATCAAGAGGAAATGGAGAGTCAGTAGCACACTCGGCAGTCTCAATTCTGCAAGACCTAATTCAAACTATTGCTAAACATTGTTACTGTTTGGAGAACATGAAGCTGGTAGTTTTGATGTGTCCTATTGGGAAATACACAGATTCACAGATCTTTTAAAGAGGCTGGGTGCAGTGGCTCATGCCTGTAATTCTAGCCCCTAGGAGGCTGAGGCAGGAGGATCCTCAGGAGTTCAGGATCAGCCTGAGCAAAGTGAGATCCCATCTCTACTAATAGAAAAATTATTTGGGCATGGTGACAAGCACCTGTAGTCCCAGCAACTCAAGAGGCTGAGGCAGGATGATCACTTGAATTCAGGAGTTTGAGGATGCAGTGAGGTAGACTGAGGCCATGACACTCTAGCCCAGGTGACAGAACAAGACCTTGTCTCAAAAACAAAACAAAATATTTATTTGTTTGTTTGTTTAGAGACAGTCTCACTCTGTTTCCCTATGTAGAGTGTCATGTCATTGTAGCTCACAGCAACCTCAGACTCTTTGGGCTCAAAAGATCCTCCTACCTTAGCCTCCTGAGTTCTTGAGACTATAGGTACCCACTACAATACCTGGCTAGTTTTCCTATGTTCAGTAGAATTGGGGTCTCACTTTTGCTCAGGCTGGTCTCAAACTCCTGATCTCAAGCAATCCATCCTCCTTGACCTCCCAAAGTGCTAAGATTACAGGCATGAGCCACTGTCCCTGGCCAAAAACCAAATCTTTTTTTTTTTTTTTTTTGAGACAGAGTCTCAAGCTGTCGCCCTGGGTAAAGTGCTGTGGCATCACAGCTCACAGCAACCTC